>JYDV01000123.1:0-123954 GCA_001447645.1 Trichinella pseudospiralis | reverse complement strand
ATGCAATAATTTATCAATATAAAGATATATCAATCGAAAAAAGTCCAAATTTTGAAAACAAGTTTTTCGCCATTTTTCGGTAAACAAGCAAGTCTATATATAGTTCAGAAAATTTTGAAATTTTCGAGAAAATGCTTTTTTCACAAATATGAATATAATGGGTATCAATCGATTGGAAACAATTTGATAAATACAATGAGACTATTCCGGCTTTCCCTGGTTGCATACTTCTCGAGAGACCTTGAAAAAACTAACATCTTCACAATGCAATAACACAGGCAAAGCAAGCTTTGATAAGAATTTATTCCGCAACTGCTGTATAGTTTTCGCTCAAACTTTCCAAAATGCTATAATATTGCAATATAAAGATGTAGCAATCAAAAAAAGTTCAAATTTTGAAAACAAGTTTTTCGCCATTTTTCGCAAAGCTAGCAAGTCTGTAGTTCAGAAAATTTTGAAATTTTCGAGAAAAATTTTTTTTTCCAAAAAATTAAGAAATTGATTTATATCGATAAGGAATTATACCCAAACGGCGATGAGCTTATTGTCACCGTTCCTGACAGCCTATTTCTTCAGATATACGGAGAAAAGTAAGAACTCAAATAGGATTATAAGGATACCAAAATAAAAAGAAATAAGTAATAAAACTTTGAGAATTGTGCATAGCGATTTATTGTAACAGCTTTTGACACAGAACCGTTAATATTCTTCGCCAAAATGAAAATCTTATTTAAATAACTATTGTGCCTGAATATCTTTTACGCTCTACAGTAGCTTCAAACATTCAAATTTTTGTTCATTGTATGTTTTGATTAATTGCCATATATGCAAATAGGAATTATCCAACATTTTCAGAGTGGAACAAAACATGCATGAAATATGCCTGTCTTTTTCTNCTGCACGTCACCCTATCTCACATTCCTCCTAACCTTGCACTGCTATTCTCAAACATTTACTTATTCCTAATACTCAAACTATAGCAGTGCCAAAAAAACTCACTAAACTCAATAATATTGGTCTTAGAAATGATCGACAAATTAATCAACCATTTTTCTTTCCGCAAATGAATCCTAAACTCATCTCGACAAGGCATGGGACGTGAAAACGTTCAAATGCGGAAAGCCACTCAAATAATATTAGTGCAAATTACCTATAAACTACTTACAATAAACTACTCTAATTAACAAACATCTGAATTATATACTCGATAACTTACAGCTCAAGTTTATATAAATTATAGACTCAAGATCTCCTCAGTAAAGTTTAACTATTTAACCTACCTCAACAATGTATACTTACCAAACTTACCGTCGTCTTTCAGACGTTGACTTTCATCTTCTATCTTTGTGTTTCTAAATATAAAAGAATTAATTCAATGAATTAATGTTATAATAAATAAAAAACAAAGCCGTTTTTAGTAATATTCTTCGTCCGTCATCGCATTGAAAACGCCATTGTTCATTCGCCGCACATCGTTCGCCTACAATTATTCAAATGAACTTCAGTAGCAACGTAATAGTAGTAAGTAGTAGTCACAAGAAGATTTGCATAACATTCATTTCCACAGTTTAATAAGTATGAAAAGTGTTGTTCATAGTGTTTAACAGACATTGTTAGGTCATACATAAGGCCGTAATACACCTCAAAGGTAGACAAAATTAAATTTCACTCAAATTTTCCCTCAAACTATACAAGCCTACGTTTGAAAGGATTACATTCTTCAATATCTAAAAATATCCCTTACTTTATAATTAAAGTAGAAATATACTGAGCAAATGCCGTTCATCGCTGCTGTTAGTCAAGGCAGTCAACTAAGTCAACTTAAGATGATAGCAATTTTAGTATTGCCCCTATTTGCATAAAAGTGAGACGCTGTGCGACTTGTTAGGATCGTCGGATACGCCTTGTTAAGAGCCTGTGAAGATGAATTACAACGTAATATGTATAATGAAAATTTCAAATCATTTGAAAAAAAATTCAGATGCACTGTTAAATTCAAGAAATGAAAAGTATTTGAAAATAACGCTGCCTTCCTTCTTAAAATGTCATGATGATGTAAAATTTGAAGGACAACATAATGTGATCATAGAATTAAATAGTCCCAGTAGGAAGACCGCATTCATCTGTCTTGCATAACAAAATTAACCCTATACGTCAATATTCGACCAGTTTAGTTCGGATTATAATTGAATTGCATAAGTTAGTGAAAACTAAAAAATACGTCAACTTCTCATAATGACGCGTAGTATTTGCCGTCATCAAATGGATATTTCGCTGAATAGTTGTCTGTCACTATGACGCTTTCTATTCTTCGGCAAGATATAGAAGTTTTGCTGTCTTTCTGGCTGTCATTATGAAGCGCTTTAATTCTTCATTAGACGCAAAATTTTATTCTATGTAGCATCGGTTGTCACAAAGACGCGCTATATTTTTCCAACTTGCCTGAACAATTCCTACATAAAATTCTCCGCTTCTTCTCTTCATACACCTTTAAATCCTCCTCCCTTCTTTCTTCCCTCTTTAGTATTCTGTTTCACAGAATACGTGTAAACGGCAAAGGCTATAGCTACAAAATTTCAAAGTTTCTGATAATCCTATTGTTCTTTGGAAATGATGTGAATTGATCAGAAAAAAAAAGAAATCACGAATGGACTAGGTCGCACGCTGCCATATCGCGTATTTCAAGAGATATTGCAGAAATCACATCTGGAGCTAAAATATAACATAAAAGGTGGAAAATGGAAAAGAAATCAAATATGTAACTTGAAGGGCTGTTGGAAGGAAGTCAATTTGTTGAAGTTAATCAAGAAATTTACAATGTTTTCATCAAAATGAGGCTATAATTTTAATAACATTTGTCTTTCATTTTTGTAGCAACCTCAGAATTTCAACATTTCAAAAATGCGGTTATTTCAATTAATAACACTTCTGCTACTGCTGCAACCATTAACGCAAATCATTAGATGAAAATGCAATTTTAATCCAATGATGGGGTTTTATTATCTATAAATCTAAGATTCATAAAGCAGATGTTTAATCTGTTTTCTCAAGAAATCATTGATTACGTTATTGAAAATTTATATACCTATATCTTGCATAATATTTTATTTAGTTATCAGCAGTACAATGAATAAATCGTTCGAATTTCGTTGGAACAGGCCATTAGCGTTCTTGAACTAATTAGTGAATATCACAACGGAATTGTGACGGAGTGCAAAATTCTTGAATACTAATTTCCTTGCAGGGAAACATTGCTTCGCAATTGAATTGTGTTTATTGCATTTTAAAGTGTTTACTATCAAGTCCAATACTACATCTGATAATCATTTTCTAATGTAGATTTCACTGAGTGTTGAAAACCGAAATAAAACAAAATAGCAACAGCTTTAACATCCACAGAATCTAATGCTATAAGAACAATCATGAAATTGTTATTTTGAAAACAATTGAAAATGAATTGTTATATTTATATTTTATAAGAATAAATTGTTTAGTATGAGTGTTTATTATTTACTATAAATGATTATTGTTTATGTAGTACAATTCAAGCACCAAAGATAAGTACAATCAACTAGTTTCCAGATAGCAGCAATTGCTTTCCCATCATCAGCCTTCAACAGAGAAAATTACCAGAGAGAAACGCCATTTCCCGTAAAGCAACGGATTTCGTCCTTGTATTAAACACCAATCTAATACATACATTACATCATAATGAATTCTCACATCTCTGTCAGCAATACATCGGCATTAACTTCAGTAGATGCTGATATGAAGATGCACATCTACGTTCCTTAAGCATTTTCAATCGACAAAATTTCGTCCACAGAAAATGGAATTGATAAAAATCAGCGTGCTCTTCACACTGAGGATTATTAATAGCAGATACCACAGATATGATCACCTGACATCAAACAACCACCACCCAAACAAAAAAATAAATTCATTAAACAAGCGACCAAGTCTCTTCATTGCATCCATCATCGCGTTCACCCTGAATCGTCTGTAAAGCAAAACGAATTAAACAAAAGAGAAAATACTAAAGTAAGCAATGAACAAACTTTATTGCTATGCCATTATTGTGCACTCATATTCTAGAAAATACCATTGCAAGCACACTACGCACAACTGACCACAAATCACTGCAATTGAATAAAGATAAGATAAGAGTAAAGAAAAGAAAATTTGCATGAGCCTAAAAACAACAAAGAAAATACACAGAATAGATGCCTCCTGATTCGCAGGTATTAATGATTACCTAAAGGATTCATTTCAAAAATTCTATTTAGTTGTTTTCAAAAGACATATAAATTAATAACAGCCTATTCCATTGGAGGTGGAAAATATTTCCTGTGCAGAAATTGAAAGTCTCAAGCACAGATGAAATAGAGTTAGCGATCCTCAACTTTCCATTGTATTATGAAAGGCAATACCAGAAAATTACAGGCCATCTATTCCCCAACTACTGAGCAGTTTACGATGAAACTGTGCAATACATTATAACTTAGCAATATAAAAGTATGGCAATCAAAAAACAGCAAGTTCAGCAAGTTTTTCGACATTTATCGCAAAACAAGCAAGTCTATAGTTCAGAAAATTTTGAAATTTTCGAGAAAATGCTTTTTTCACAAATATGAATATAATGGGTATCAATCGATTGGGAACAATTTGATAAATACAATGAGACTATTCCGGCTTTCCCTAGTTGCATACGTCTCGAGATATTGTCAAAAAACTAGCATCTTCGTAATGTATTAGCATAGGCAAAAGGAACTTTGGATGCTATTTATTCCACAACTACTGAATTTCTTTCGCTCAAACTTTCCAAAATGCAATAATTTATCAATATAAAGATACTTCAATTAAAAAAAGTTCAAATTTTGAAAACAAGCTTTTCGCCATTTTTCGCAAAACTAGCAAGTCTGTAGTTCAGAAAATTTTGAAATTTTCGAGAAAAATCTTTTTTCACAAATATAGACATAATGGGTATCAATCGATTGGGAACAATTTGATAAATACAATAAGACTATTCCGGATTTCCCTAGTTGCATACGTCTTGAGATATTTTCAAAAAACTAGCATCTTCGTAATGTATTAGCATAGGCAAAAGGAACTTTGGATGCTGTTTATTCCACAACTACTGAATTTCTTTCGCTCAAACTTTCCAAAATGCAATAATTTATCAATATAAAGATATATCAATCGAAAAAAGTCCAAATTTTGAAAACAAGTTTTTCGCCATTTTTCGGTAAACAAGCAAGTCTATATATAGTTCAGAAAATTTTGAAATTTTCGAGAAAATGCTTTTTTCACAAATATGAATATAATGGGTATCAATCGATTGGAAACAATTTGATAAATACAATGAGACTATTCCGGCTTTCCCTGGTTGCATACTTCTCGAGAGACCTTGAAAAAACTAACATCTTCACAATGCAATAACACAGGCAAAGCAAGCTTTGATAAGAATTTATTCCGCAACTGCTGTATTGTTTTCGCTCAAACTTTCCAAAATGCTATAATATTGCAATATAAAGATGTAGCAATCAAAAAAAGTTCAAATTTTGAAAACAAGTTTTTCGCCATTTTTCGCAAAGCTAGCAAGTCTGTAGTTCAGAAAATTTTGAAATTTTCGAGAAAAATTTTTTTTTCCAAAAAATTAAGAAATTGATTTATATCGATAAGGAATTATACCCAAACGGCGATGAGCTTATTGTCACCGTTCCTGACAGCCTATTTCTTCAGATATACGGAGAAAAGTAAGAACTCAAATAGGATTATAAGGATACCAAAATAAAAAGAAATAAGTAATAAAACTTTGAGAATTGTGCATAGCGATTTATTGTAACAGCTTTTGACACAGAACCGTTAATATTCTTCGCCAAAATGAAAATCTTATTTAAATAACTATTGTGCCTGAATATCTTTTACGCTCTACAGTAGCTTCAAACATTCAAATTTTTGTTCTATACTGTACTTACTTTTGGATAACTTTAAAGAATTAAAAAAACACCCAACAGGAGCAGATTGATTTGACATGAATGAGCAATACATTTAATTTTCTTACATTTGTGGTTAACTTTGACCCCCGGCTAATACGTTTCCCACTTCTTATGCAAAGCGTCATTTCATCATTGTTAATTAGCGAAATTAAATTTAATTCAATTAGCCCGAAAGTTGGTATCATTGAGAAGGTGAATGAGTAATAGAGAGGGTAAAGGGGACCGCACACCAGGAAATGTCTGTAATGTAGCAAAGAAAAGACTGAGAGATCGGTTGAAAGAGAATTCTTGACGGGAAACTTCCTATTGTATAAACATGGAAGTAATGTCAACTTTAGCGGCCATTTATTTCCCCAACTACTTGGCAGTTTTCGCTGAAACTGTGCAAAATAATATAATTTAGCAATATGAAGATATTGCAATCAGAAAAAGTCCAAATTTTGAAAACAAGTTTTTCGCCATTTTTCGCAAAACAAACAAGCAAGTCTATAGTTCAGAAAATTTTGAAATTTTCGAGAAAAAGCTTTTTTCACAATTATGGACATAATGGATATTAATCGATTCGGAACAATTTNATACAAATGTGAGATACCCAAATCAGGAATCTTATTATTTTTCTAAAAAAATCATCGATTGCGGGATATTGCAAATTTTCATACTTTAAAAACAAACATTATTGCTTGCACGTATGATAAAATTATTTTACAAAACGGCTAACATTTTGAGAATAGTAGAATAAGGTATACTGTACTTACTTTTGGATAACTTTAAAGAATTAAAAAAACACCCAACAGGAGCAGATTGATTTGACATGAATGAGCAATACATTTAATTTTCTTGCATTTGTGATTAACTTTGACCCCCGGCTAATAAGTTTCGCACTCTTTATGCAAAGCACCATTTCATCATTGTTGAATAGCGAAATTAAATCGAACTAGCCACACCTTTGGTATAAATGAGAAGGTTAAGTGGTAATAAAGATCGTAATATAGATCCCATTCCATGAAATATCTGCTTTGTTATAAAGAACAGACTCAAATTTGGGTAGAATGAAAATTATTGACGGGCAACTACCCAGTGTATGAACATTGGCAATGCCAACTTTAGCGGCCATTTATTCCACTACTGTTGGCCAGTTTGCGCTGACACTGGGCAAAGTTCTATAATTTAGCAATATAAAAGTATACCAATCAAAATGTCCAAATTGTGAAAATGAATTTTTCGCCGTTTTTTGCAGAGCAAGTAGTTCTGTCGTTCAGAAAAATTCGAAAATTTTGACATTAAGTTTTTGGCTCAGAAACCTCCTGTATGAGTATTACTTACTCGGAAACAATAAGTTCAGTGCCATGAGAGTATTCCCGCCTTTTTTGGTTCCGTATTTCTCCAGATATTTTGAAAAAACTGTCAGCTTCCCCATGATTTCCCATAGGAATGCCACATTTGGAATCCATTTATTCCACACCTGCTGTACTATTTTTGGGTGAAATTCTCCAAAACGCCATCATTTATCAATATAAAATGGTGTAATCAAAAAAGTCTAAATTTTGAAAAAAACTTTTTCACCGTTTTTGGCAAAGTGGCATGGTCTGTTTGTCTACTAAATTTTGAAATTTTGTGAAATGCGTTTTTCTTCTGATATGATTTGAATACGTTTGCTTTATTTATATAGATTCGTGAGTATCTGCAAAGTAATCCGCACTGTTCCTGGTTGCGTACTTCTCGATATAATATCTAACAAGTATGCCTCTTTGTTATGTATAGTGGTGGGCACTGTGCGAACTTTACTGGCTATGTGTTGCAGTGATATGAAGGTTGATTGAAATTATTCCCCTTCTTTGATTATGCATTACAATGACCCTAAAATTAATTATTTTTGAAAGCTGAATTTATTTGTTAATTTGAGTAAAAGAATACCACTGTAATTTTGTAACAATTTTCAGATCTCGCAAGAAGAATGTCATGGCACTTCAGAGAACACTCACCAATTCTGATTAATGAGTAAACAGGATGATAGTTCCTTACCATGCTAATTGGGTTTTTAATTTGATTATTTACTTTTAATTGGATATTAGCTTATGTGTTAACCTGAAGGCATTGAATAACTGTTTATAATTTGTCTTCTGTTCGTTTGTTAGTAACATGCATGCACAGCAATATTTATCTATGCAGTATCTAGGCATGCCTTGTTCTTTCGACACCTTATTCTTGGTTTTTGTTTGCTTTGTCAACTGAATATTATTTTGATTGTTCGTATTTACAAAAGTTTTGCAAGTGTAGCCGCGCTAAATCAAAAAAAGATCTGCATCTGTAAATGAAACTGAAATGTTTGATAAAATTTCATCCAAATGTAATGCAAAAATTGATCACCTGTTGCTGCTTCTATTTTCCATTGTTGTATAGTTTTGACAGAAAACTATTTTGATGAAATCAATTTCATTTATGAACAATGTTGTTAATCTCCTATAAAATTATTGTGTTCACGTACAGATGTATGTTCAAATAAAAATTTTTTTGAAATTTATTCAGTAACATGGCAATACATTACTAAAGTAATAACACAAGCATAACTAGATTTTTATGGCTATTTTAACACGGTATACCAGCTATTCATTGCCATTTATGAGGAGAGATATTTTATGACTTTGAGAATAAAGTACTCTTTCACGATGGTGGCCTATAATAAAAGTGGCTTTTGCAGGGCAGCACTTGATCTGATGAGGCTTGCATTGTTTGCAACGCTTCATTCATCAGTACAATGACAGGGCACAGTTGACATTGCCGATATCCTAAGGCAAGGAACATTTGAGTATTAATGCATTAAAGGTGAAGCACTTAAACAAAGCAAATACTTTGTAATAACTATAAAACTGCTTTGCGACTTTAATGCTCACTTGAAACAATGATCCAGTTTGAAGTTTTCTGCCATAAATTTGAATTTTCTATAAATGTTGCTTTTTAAGAAATCACATTTGCTAAGATTAACAAATAGACAAACATTGCAATTCACATAAACAGATTTTTTTAACCTTTATTTTCTCTTGCATGCAGGCATGCAACTGTGTTTCAAATGAACATTTGCGTGCTAACAGTGGCATCATTATTTTTCAAGTTATTTCAATGCACAATACTTCTTTTTACTTTTCGTTTTAATTATAAAAGAAACTTTTTAAAATAAATAAACATCATTTGCATATCTTTCTTTTTATGCATTTTACACTGTGTTAAACTTTACACTGAACAGAGGAATCATATACACATTGAAAAAGATGATAAAACAAAGTACTTTGCTAATGCACAACAATGCAGTAACATAGCACTCACTATATTTTAAATATTATGAATATGAATAACATTTTATTAACATTTTGATTGCCTTACTAAAATTATTACTTCTTGGTTGACGTTTTGATCAAGTTGACAGGCGTTTTGGTTTCATATGCATATATTATATACATAATATACAAAAATTATATAATATATATGGTATAATATATGAAATAATTATATAATATATTATTTCTTAAAAAACGAAAATTATAAAACATTGAACAACTTACAACAACAAATTTTCAACTTCAATTTTTTCAAGGTTCATTATCACCATACTGAAACGCATGTATTGTAAAGCTGTCTGTTTTTTCTTATAAAGTCTTGGCATGTTTAGTGCTGTTTTTTATTAGAAAGTGACACTTTCCATGTAGTTACATTTGATTATTTTAAGTTGGCTTTCAAGGTCTTAAAGCGAATAGGGCCGCCACACCTTTTGTTCATTGCCTTGAGCATAATGATTAATATCACGCTATGGCCAGGGGCTTATCAAGAGCTCAGCTAGGCGCGGCGCGACAAATCGACGCCAGACGACCACATAAAATATAGCCCCACCTTGATTTTGACAGGCGCACCCAATCCTAACAAAGCACATGCACGTGTAGTTACGTGCAAATGCACAATTTGTTTATTCAAAAAAATATGCAAGAGCACAATGACTGCATGTAATTTAATTGGGAATACATACACACACACACACACACACACACACACACACACACACACACACACACACACACACACACGCGCACACACACACAATCGGACACACACATACAAATTTATTTATTTATTTATTTATTTATTTATAGTTATTTCTATACAAACACGTTTTCATATGTATACAATTTTGAGAGTATATAAGAACGCTAATGCAAAAGCAAAAGCAACGGAGTCTACCTCGACCAGACTGCTTTGTGAAATAATGTAAATGAACAGATAAATAAGTTAAACAGTGCTCAGCATGGGCGTACGCCTTTGTAGTATGCTTTGTATAAGTCATTACTAGGAAATTCCTCAATTGCTGGTTCTCCATTTCGACTCACGCATGCAATACCCTTATCGCCAATAATGCGGAAACAGCCAGGACTGATGCTGTAAGAACCTTCACCTACCTTAAATGTATGGATTGGATTGAATATGCTGCAATGTTAGCGTTAAATAACAAAATGTTTACTTGATAAAAGCAGCTTATTGTCTGCAACAGCACGTTGTCGTCATTTTGGCTGCATTTTCGTAAAAATCTATGCGGTGGAACTCCATCAATCCACTGGCAACCAAGTCGACGTTCAATAACTCGGTTCTGATCTTTTTGAACACATCCAACAAGCTGATGATTTGAGTGATCTTTACGGACGGTACATTGATAAATTGCGTTGTCAACAAAATACCGATCACCGTCCATCAGGCGTTGGTGATCATGCATACAACCTACACACTTTTTTACAGCTCTGCCAGCTTCAATTGTGCATGCATACCTGAAAAAAAGCCCATTTTCATATTATTGTTATAGAAAAGTATGATGAAAACTGTTTACCAAAATTTATCTTCTTCAAAAGTATCACCGATGCTATAACGTTGTCCTTTGTGAAGGCAAGCCACTGGACGGATGGCAGTTGCGCCGTTGGCTTTACGATAGCATTGGAAAAAGAAATCTCCTTTTGGAAACTCCTCGCCAAGTTGATAGCGCTGATCGTGATAAACACAACCACCAACTTCCATAACAAGTGTTTCACCAATAGGCTTGCAAATATACCAAAAGCTGCGGTCAGCCCATGTGTCACGAGAATAATATACTGTCCCATTGACAACACAGCCGACATATTTGAAGTACAAGATGTTGTTTTTGTCCAAGGCACACATCAGCTGATATCCGGACACTGCGAACGTTTCCCAAAGACTAAGTTGTTTTCCATCTTGTGTTATGCAACCTTTGGGCCTGAGCTTACCGTTAGTACAATGATACACGTATCGTCCTTTAGTAACCTGCAGCATGCATCTGGATAAAATTTTCATCTTAGCAAATTATCAAAATACTCACCTCCATACCGTCAGTGTAGCCACCAGGACAGAGCTTGCGCTTGGTTAGCCTCCAGCTGGACTGGTCAGCTCTGGATGAATCCAACAGACAAAGTGCAACCGCGGCGACCACAATAAGCAGTGTCATTTTGAAGAATTTCCACAAGTCTTATTGAATTGCACAGTTATAATTTCTTTATTGCAGTCGCCAAAGGGAGACTGCTGCTATTCCAACACAACTGAACAACCGCTGCTGTTCGTTGCTTTATATACGCTTGGAAAGTCGCTTGTCATTTTTTATCGCAAGGAGTGGCACGATTGAATTGGGACAAGTTATGACATCTATTATGTAGGTTATATGAAACCAGACAAAGTACGCTTATCTTTGGCCTGTGACTCCATTACAAGTTGGAAGCATGGTCTGAACCGTAGTTTAGAGCGCCCCCTGTCAAGTGGTGGTTTCGTGGTGAGAAACCTGGAAGGAAGGAAGCCCGGCCTGGCCATGAGGAAACAAAGAGAGAGAACCTGCGAATACCAGTTCTGAGCAGAAACTTGCTCAGCCAAATCTTATTGCCACAGCAGATGAGCAGGTTTGGGCCCCAAAGTGCCATTTCCTGCAGGAAAAATGATTTTACGACAACAACAGAAGCGGCTAAGGAGTGGTACGCATCATTGATTTCAAGCAGCGATTTCAATCTTATCAGTTGGCATCAAACAGTTGACAAAAAAGTAAAATTTTACAAAAGCTTTGACAGATACTTCTTACAGGAAAAATTTTGAAAGCATATTCCTCGTCAGAATTTCTTAATTGATAATTTTAAAAACTGAACTCAATCAAAAATCCTACTTATCAATGCAACGTTTATAAATAAATAAATAAATATATATGTATAATACGAAATGAAAAGATCTGAGCAAATTTTTGCTCATTTATGCTTATTATACAAATGCATACTGCACAAACTATAACTTCATGAACAGTCAGTCAACTGTTTGGACATAAAAAACGATATTCATTGATTTGTTTACAGTTAATTTTGGTGACAGTATTTTTGAAATTGAAGTGATGCATTTTTTTAACTTTTAACTTACAACGTAGATATTTCAATGGAAGTGCATCAATTTGTCGAAGAAGAAGTTCTCTTTTTAATGTTAATGTTTTTCAAAGTGTGAAAAAACAAATAAATAAAAGACGATTTCAGTTATAGGTTTTGCTCAGATTTGCTTCGGGCTGTTGAAGTGTATTTTGTCATTCATGCAGAATGCATCTGGTTTTGTTATCATCATCTTTCTTTGCTTTTATGTTCTTTTAAATTTGGACGACAGTATTTTGCAAAAACTCTGAAGCTTGTCAAAAGGAGCATAAATTTGGAAGAAAGCAAAGAAGGTTTGCGACGTCTGCAATCAAACAGAAGCATCAGTGAAAGCGCAAAAATAGCTTTGCATTACTTTTGTATTACAATATGAAGTATACTGGTATTTATTTTTAAAGTACTTTAAAAATTGGAAAAGAAAAAAACTGCAAAATTAATCCTCTGGCTGCATGGTTTCTTAAGATGGCAATCAATCTGCATGCATAAACGTTTCTGAATTCGAACAGAGCACTTGAAATGATGGAAAGCTGTTGTTGATGCAGAGTGATGTGAACTGATGTCAACGGGCAAAAGATACTTTTTTTAGTGTAACAAAGTGGAGTAGTGATCAGATCAGATCAGATCAGATTGTCCAAAAGAGGCATTTCGTTTAAACTGAAAAATGAAATCAGATGAAATTTTTACACAATTGCAATTTCATTTTCTTTCTTTCACAAATGCAAATTTGAACTCCAATTTTGAATTTTGATAATTGCACGTCCTATTGACAACAAAAATGAAAATCAAACTCATGAATGCGAAATTAATTTGAACAATTCAGTCCGATTTGAAAAATACTCAATAATTTTGACAACAAAACAAAGTTGAACAGCAGCTAATAATGCACTACAAGTCTCACAATGAAAGCAGCCGCTGAAATGAGCTTGATTCATTCAAAGCAGATCCTTGTCAATATTGATTAAAGTGTTTCGTTTTATTTGCATAAAAATTGAAATTCTACTGCTTCTGCTTATCAGCTTTTGCAACAGCAAGAAGCATTGAATAAAAGCAGCGATTGTGAAACCAACATCGATTGAACTAATTCAGAACAATGAACAGGAACTTTCCATCTTCAACTTTACCAAGAAACGAGTAACTTTTTTTCCACCCAAAAAAGTTGATGACCCATCTCGAAATTCAGCTTCTGCTAATCATTTGCCTAATTTGGACCAAATGAAACAATAAAAAACTAATTGTAAACATTTGTTTAATGTACGACGGACGAGGAAATTAATTTACGTTCAAGTCACTCTTCCAACATCTGCTAATGCGTAAAATGTGACGTTGAACTGCTCATTTCAATAAAAGCATTCGCTGAAATCGAAATGACACTTTTTCCTTTCCAGGTTTCTTTTAAACTTTGTTTGTTTTCTGTCATGCTTTCAAAAAAAATTTCCATCAAATCATCACGAACATGTTGTAACTTCTCTTCGGTGCAATAGCACCGATGCAACAGATATTACAATTGCACTTCTTCAATTTGATAATACCATTTACAAAACTGTTCATCATTTTTTTTTAATTAACAACAACAAGATATAATAAAAACAACTAGATGACAACTAATTGTATCAGGCAAGCAACTGTAACTGCAATGAGGCAAGCACTCCATAAAGCATTGCACACCATCAAATAGTGTATATATTTATTGTAACAGTGCAACCGTTACAAGTTACTAAATTACTTTGAGGAAGTTACACATGAACATACATTTTTTTTTAAAAAAAAACTCTGAAAATATCATCAAAAAGAAAAAATCAAAGTAATCAAGTTGTATGCTCAAAAAAGCAAAAAGTCTGAACCTTGAAAAATGCAACATCGAACACCATCAATAATTCACAGACTTTGTGATGCTGTCTGTAGTGGAATTTAACAGTTGCAAACTGTTGCATTCAACAAGGATTTCATCACCTGGAAAAGAAAGCATGCTTTTGCTTGGATTTTAAACTTGGTTGTTCAAAATTTATTCTCAACAAACATGTTTTGATTGGAATAAAAATTTTTTTATAATTGTTTGTTTATTTTACCTTACCTATAAAAAATATACAACTTTCTGAAAATAATCTAAAAATAAATAACAGCAAATAGTGGATAATAAATGCGGCTGAAAAAGAAGAAACGCTTCAACGCATTGTTTGTTGTTCGCATTTACAATCAATGCAATAATTTACTAGCCAATAATGTGATATACAGTTGCGATCGTCTTGAAAAGCCACAAAATGCCCCTGGCAAAACCACCAACATCACTACCGGTGTCATATATATATATATATATATATATATATATATATATATATATATCTGTCTAGCTCAGTCTAGCAGCACAGTGAAAAATTAATTTCCTATTGCAAAAGTGTTAAATTTTTGCTGCATTCAAAATTTAAGTTTCAAACAAAAATAAGAACAAGTGCCCAGTTTTTATATGCGTTACTTAATATAACCGTTAGATAATTGTTAGATTTATAAATAGATTGTTCAAAATTTCAACGAAACGTTATATCGTTATTAATCGTCGGCCGCGCCCACCACTGGCAGGTGATAAAGATGATGAATTTACAACCAAGTTAAAAAATAAAACATAATTAATAATGATGCACTGTTTATTTCAAAATGAATTATCATTACACAAGCAGAAATATATATATATATATATATATATAGATCGAGCAAACGTAATTTTTATTTCAGCTTATGATTTCATTTTTGGAAAATATCAAAGCTGTTGCTCTGGGAATTATTTTTTTTAAAATACACATTCTATTGCAAAATTTGCTCCATTGCTGCATTACATCGTTCTGAATATATATATATATATATTGTTGCACAGCTTCTATAAAACACACAGTACAATGCATTGTGTACTAGAAGAATACGTGCATACTACTTGTTGTATAAAATTTGCATTAAGCTTCAAATATTCAAATGTGAACAACTTTACAACAGAACACTATAGAACAACTTTGTTTTGTATTTCATTATTTAAAAAAATTAATAATATAATGATGGAAAATTTAGAAAATTCCTGAACGCAAAAGATGATCGAAAACTTTTCCACTTTCAACAATGATACAGACGTTTCACTTGAGCGAGGATAAAGGTTACAATGATGCTTTTGTTATGAATGACAAAAGCAAATAAAGAGAAAGAGAAAGAGATAGAAAGAGAGAGAGAGAGAGAGAGGCTTGTTGGAAAATTCACAGCATCACAACAAGACCACACAGACACACACATACACACAAGTCGGCAAAAAGAAATGAATGGTCTGTGCTACAAGGGCGTTGGCTGAGAACTGCAATTTCTGAAGCTTTCACCTTCACCTTGTGCATGGACCAAAATTAACGACTTGTCACAACAAAGGCGTCACATGTCAAACAAACCCATTTCCCAACACTTTAGTTTTGTCCTGCCGCCATTGTGTCGCCACAGCCGCGCCCAATAGCCTTGTAAAGAAACACATTTCCAAGGCAAAATTTTTCCGCCGATGATCCTACCACACAGGAAAGTGGCAAATCAAAATTTTCAAACCACACCCGTTTTCATAAATGCTCCGTTTAAAAATTGGAAGAAGCCCCAGTTTAGATACCAAAACAGTATTTCAAAACATGTTTTGAAGCAATTCGCTGCTGGGGACAAAAATGACCCGTTTTCAAATTGAAAATCTTTCCCCATTCACATATATATATATATATATGCCTTTTTATAATCAAAACAGCAGCACATCATTCATCTGCTTCGGTTGCATGCATTTTTATGATTTACAATATCTTCAGCATACTTTTATCACAATACCTCACGACTCAGGGAACCTGACCACTATTACCAACTAACTCACCTGCATCAGTGCAAATCAAACACTTCGTCACAGATTCAACTCAACATTCAACCCAGCGGGTGTTATTAGTAAAAAAAAACAATAATAAATCAGAAATATTTTTTTGTTTAAACAAAAACTGATATACAACTGTATGCTATATATGCTTCGAGTTAACTGCATCGTAAATGTTACATTCATTTATCGCAGTAAAGCAGTAACAAAAGACGGCTAATAAATTTGATCATGATCCATCCAAAACTGTGACACATGCACAAGTTGAACGTCATCGCAAAATAATCCTCCCCAACTTCACACAGTCAAAAACCACAACAAAGAACAATTCAATTATATATATATAATTTTTTTTGAATTCATTTTTTCAAATTCAACTCCTTTACTTTGAAACAATCATTGAAGCCACTCTTTCAATACTGCAAAATAATAACAACAAAATATATATATGTACGTATATTCAGTTTGATAATCTATAGTAAAACGTACAAATTTGCTGATTTCAGAAAATGCAAAATATTTTCTCATCACTTTTATATCTGTTTGTTTCTCTTTGCTAATTCAGTAGGAAAAAACACGCACACCAGCACGCCTACAAGTGACAAAGCAGAAAGGCAAAGAAACAACATTTCTGCGCACAATAAGAATAACATCTCAGCCTCGATGAACATTATTGTACAAATATAGCAAATTTAATATGAAAATAGAAACAAAAAAAATATCCATACGCTTAACAAAGAATAATAATAATATTGTATTCAACATTGAAAAATAAATTAAAGATATACTTGCTTTTTCTTGTTCTCGTCATCAATGGCTTACAGTGCTCGAAGTTGTGGCAGAGGATGATGATGAACTGCGAACACGTCTGGTACTTCTGCCATGTTTGCTGGATCTGTTGTGCTTCGACTTTCTCTTGCTCCTCTTGGAATATTTCTCTTTACGATATTGTTGTCCACTGGTATCCACCTTGCTGCTTCTCTTCAACAACTCAACTGCATCCTGTTGATGTTTCCTCCTTCGGTGCCGATCCTCTTTTCGTTCCGGAGTCGGCGAACGGTCACTTTTCTTCTTGGACTTTCTCCTGCTGGACAAAGAGGACCCCTCTTCAAATAATTTCGATAACTCAACGCTGCGGTTCTTCTTCTCCGACGACCGGTGCTTTTTCGAACTCGACTCCTTCGACTGCTGCTTGTCATCAACCTCGTGCCGGGATTGACCGCCACTGAGATTCACCTCCAATAAGCAGTCTTCATTCATTTCAGACCGTTCATCATTTTGACTGTCTTTCTTTTCTTCCAAATCAACCGCTTCTACTTCAGCTTCTGCTTCTGCTTCTACTTCTGCTGCCTCAGTCGCCATTGTTGTTGCACCATCCTTTTCGCCGGTTACACCTTTCAGTTTAGCCACTGGAGAACTGAAAGTCTGCCCTTTATCCTTCCACTGCGAACATTCAATCACTTCAGCACAACCATATTCACTTCGATGACGCTTAGTTTCAGGCGACTGTTCTTCTTGTTCATCCGCTGTATTCGCTTTCATGCTGCCACTGTTTGAACCTTTCGCCGATAGTTCATCATGCCCGCCGATAAATTTCCTCTTTGATAAACGTTCAGGTGTCAAAGTGGACGACAATTCAGTTTTTTTCTCTTTTGAATCCAAATCTAAATCTGCACATTTGTACAAGTAGCAGTTATTATTGCCCAAGCTACTTACCATCAGCATAAGATTTACTCTTACTCTCTTTACATTCTTTTGATGATTTTGAATCATTACTCTGTTTGATGGATTTGATCTCTGATGAATCTTGCTTTGAATCACTACTGGGCTGCTGCTGTTCCTGCCGATGAGGACGATGACGATGATGATTACGATAATGATGACGACGATGGGAGTTGCTGGCTTTCGACTTGAAAAATAACGGCTTCACTTCCTCATTCACGTTGCTTCTACTTGAATGTTTAGGTGAATCATTTTTGTCTTGCTTCTTTTCTTTTGCTCTTTCTTCGTTCAGCTGTACATCGACTAAATCAGCTTCGTTCTCGACAAATTTCGATTCCATCTCAATTCGCTTTCTCAATTCCTTGGAGCCAGTCTCCGCCGGTGAGCGGGATCCTCTGCTGCGCTTGAAAGACGATGACGACCCTAAGACGTCCTTTTTGGGAGACCTTCGTTCCCTGGAAGCATTTCTGCGTGCGGTCGATTTGTCCAGACGCAAACGATGACGACGCGACGAAGCACTGCTAGAGCTGGATCTCCTCCTTCGCCTGTCGCACCTCCTGGACCGTCTCCTGAGCCTCAGGTGCGGAGGTGTGCTCGACCGAATGTAATACCGTCGTGGCGGTGTACGTGGACTTCGATCTCGGCTTCGACTGTAACGACGTCTGGACCGAGTCCGTCGCCGCGAATGGCGCCTCGAATGACGACGGTACAGGGGAGAGTTGGCGCGTTGGATCAGCCGGTCGACCTCGTCTTCGTTGAATGGCGCCGCCGTGGCCAGGATGCCCGACTGGCGAACCGCCTCTTCCACCTCCTTCTTAGCCATGTCCAACGTCTTGGCCAGCGGTTTGGCAATGGAGGTGTTCGAATGCCACATCCTCAACTTCTGTCCTTTGTAAAGTAAACCATTTTTCTGCAACGCGTTCACTACAGACAGCTGACTGCTGAACTCCACGTAAGCACAACGCTGGGCTGCATCCCGACGACCGGCCATGCGCAGGTACATAACCTCTCCAATGTTATCATTCAAGAACATCATCAAATCGTACTTGTCTACGTCCGCAGACAGTCCACTGATGAACACTGTCCTTCGGATCTCTTCCACAGTCGACAATGGCAAACTGCCCGACAACGGTGGATACGCAGGTAAGCCCAATTGAGTCAACTTCGGATCGATGGTCACAATCAAATCTCGACCATCAGCATGCCTCATCTCGCTAACCACACCTAACGGAAGTTGCCTCTGACCAGGCAACGTTGGACCGCCCAGCATCAATGCCACATCCTCCTCAGGTATTTTGCCTTCGGGAACGGGCACGCAAATCAACGCCCGGTCGATGAACACCGTATTGGTCATGTGTTGAGCAGTGTCAGCGCTCGACGATCGCACATAACGAATATAGCAAAGTTTGGTCTGCCCGATAAAATTACTCGGGTTCGTATCCAACGGATACATGCGAAACTCTTCAATACGACCAAAATAAGAAAACATGTGATAAATCTGTTCACGGGTCAACAACGGCGAGATGCTGCTAATCTGCACCAAATACACTTTCTCGTTCCACCTTCGTTCACTTTCTGAAACACAATCAACTATTTATCAAATTCCAAACCACAAATACCAGATAATTACAGCCAAATTTTGTTTTATTACACCTTTTAACTACAGTTGCATCAAAATTGATGAATCAACTTGTAAAATGAATCAAATTCAATTAAAAAAAACAATATCGATTAACTAAAAGAGAATTCAAAGAAAAAAAACAGAAGAAATGATCATTTGCCTTCAACAACAAAGCAGCGTTAGCTACAATTTCTAATGTTTGCTCATGTTCACACGAACAATGTTTGCTGATACAATCATTTACATGCAAAACAAACCTGACCTCATCACGCCGAAGCTAAACAATACAAAATTAATAACCAAAAAATTACGCTTACTCATAAACAGTCAAACTAATTTTTTCCACTTTCAAAATAAAAAAAATATAATCAGGAGCTACAGTAAAGGACATAACAAACATAAGAAATGGAAACACAATCATCACCATCATCATCAATCAAAAGAGTTAGCAAGAAATGATCAAAGAAAATCAGTGTAAGCATAGCTAAACAGTATTTTCAGAAATGTTCAGACGAGAAATGCAATTCTAAAATAAAAACGTTCCATCAACACATCTGGGCATTCTAACTATTCATTTTCTACATCAGTACTTCTAACCGCAATGCAACTAACTGTTCAACATAATGAGAACAAATTCATAAAAAAAACACCCTTTATTTGATTGATAAAGAATTGAAATTGTAATTAAATCAAACATATCAAAACAGAATGCACGTTTAAAATGTATCAAGCATCTGAATAAAATTTCAGCTCAGGTTTCGCGTAAGCTATTAATGTGAAATATTAAATCATTTCGCTTTTGATAAAATTAACAAAACAAAATAACGACAGTGGAAACAATTTTGATTAATATGAAAGCAAAACAGTAAAATAAAATAAAATAAAATAAAATAAAATAAAAATTTCCTTAATACAATGCTTCAAAAGTCACACAATTTATAACAAATAAATAACTCACTCGCCATGCTTTTCAATCAATAAAATGTTCGGAAATTGTTCGACTGCACAATTATGATGTCACTTGCTAAAATAGTTTCATCATTAGACAGTAGAAAAAGCCGCTTTAATGTTGCAGCAGTGCAAGACATGTAAAGCAAAAACAATGTATCAATGGTAGAATGATTTTAAAATATTATATAACAGATAAATTTTCAGATATTTTACACTTTTTTTTCCTTTTTACGAAAGATTAACTGCTCAAAGATTAACAAAAAATAGTAGTAAACAACAAGGTATTAAACATTTAGCGCTAAACAGCTAGTACTGGACAATATTTTCAACAGAATACTATAGATTAAACATAATTTCGACGATATAACATGTTACCCATATTAAGGTAAACCTAATCAAAACCATAACAGAATAAATAATACTATTGACGAGTAAAATAATTTTTCATTACTCCATTATGATTGCATTAAAAAAAGCTGTAACTTACACCTTAGAACAAAACTTCATAACATACATTACACGCAACAATTATAAAAGCCCAATTAGTTCATTTTACATGCTAAACATACACTGTAACAACACTAGTAACACTTAACAATGATGTAAATGAGTGAGAAATAAGATTATTAATGCAGATTACAATTATATAAAATATATAATTTATTTACACATATTTTAAATTATTAATATTAAAAAACCACTTCCAAAACCATGTTGAACTTACAATAAATAATAATGTACTGTATTTCAAAAATATTCAGGTTTAACCTTATAAATTGTCTTAAATATCGTGTCATTTCCAAATCAACTTTATCAATTCTAATGCCTATTAAAAAAGATAATCTATAATTTACCATGTACTTCAAAAATATTGAAACTTCTACTTTTAAAGCTTTTATTGTAACATTACCGTTTTGTACATATGGTATTCATAAAAAATTTCAAAGTGTAATTACTGTACCCCATCTCTTAATTACTACTTTTTATTATGTCCCCCATACATAATCTTACGTTAAGTTCGATGATTTTTACCTTAAATTTAAAGTACTGCTTTAAGTTTCAATAATGCCAAAACTTACTGTAACTTTTCAAAAGCAACAACCTGTTAGTGAAAGAAAATATGCACTTTTTATACTTCTTGCATCAGAGTCGTTGAAATATTTTTTTCTGTAATTTTTTTCTATTAATAAACATTAAGATTTGTTAATAGTTCGAGTTTTTTAGCAATAATTCGATAAAAGACACTTTGTAATGTTTTAAATTGATCAAATATTCAAATTGAAATTGAATAAAAATTCATATGATATTCATATGCACAATAATCAATACGATTGCAATTGAGTAAAACTGCAAAAACAAATTGAAACTGTTTATTATTCAAATACAACACCCTAAAATATATGAAAATCATCATCTTTACTAGCGTAATCACAAACTACTATGCGATCGCATAACAATTAATCACAATCCCATTAGCAAACGGCATTATAAATATCACAGTAAACACTAATAACCCTAAATCACCAGAAGTTTGATTCGATCATAATAAATAATTAAATTCATTGCTTATCATTTCCGTTTATCTTAGCATTTTTACGAAAATCAGATGACAAATATTTTTTCAAATTTGGACGATCCATAAATTGTGCATGAAAAGTCTTCAGTGCTGGAAATTTTTCCAAGCAAGTTGACGAAAGTACCAAAAGCACGTCCAGAAGTTCAACTAGTGCATAGTCTGCAAACGTTATCTGAAAAATTTTTCTTCATAAATTTCAATTTATTACAATTCTCAAAGTAATAATTATTATCCTTTGAAATAATGGGAAAATTGAACTTTATTCATGTGGAGATAATTTTTACAGTGAACACAAGTAAAATTCAATGTCAATTACCTCGTCATTCAAAATGTATTGCTTTCCTGTAAGTAATTTTTCAAATCTCGCCAATTCAACTGGCAACACTTCGTTAACAAATTTACACTTTGCCTCATCCTACAAGAAAAAGTGTGCTAAAGATTAAGATCACTAATTGAAACACGATAATTTCACTTACAGAAAAGTCACCGTATATAAGACGAGCATATTTTAATCGCAAATCAACAATGCCCTCGTATACTACGTCAACGTAAGTCATTTCGTCAGCATTTCCATATAATCCTACAATTCAAATATTAAGAAAATTGCATTCATGGAAAGCAAATTTTAAATTTCCACCAAAACGACGCCCCAGATGACGCATTATAGCTCCAGATTGAACGATCGGCTTATCATCCTCATAAAGACATGGAACTTGCCCAAACAACTAAAATCAAATATTTACATTGTTAAAACAAACAGTACAACTGTATTGCATATTTCATCTTTTTTGCTAATAAAATTTCTTCAAATAAAAATATGCAAAAGCATTAAAAAACACAAACCATTTTGGGCTTTATTTCGGGCCAATCTTTTTTGTCAAAACGTTCGTCTTCAAAGTTAACTTTTTGATCATGAAGTAACAGTCGTATTGGCTCTGCCAAGCCTGAAAAGTGGAAAACAGTGATAAAATTATGCAAACCAAGATGTGTAAAAATTACCCCTTATAGCAAAGTAAGCCAACTTGTATTTTGGTGCCATAGCAAGGGTTGCAACTTTCAAACTGTTCTAGATGCTGAAATTTTCAAATTTGTAATATGAAACATGAATGCAACTGAAAACTGAACGCTCCTATAAAGCGACTAGAAAGAAAAAAAAAGCAGAAAAGTTTCAACGCCAATTCCCCATTGACAACCGACTGCTTTTCGATTGTTCGCGTGCAAACAATGGTGCAAAGCTCGCAGAGTTGGCAAACAATTTATGCACAACAGGTTCAAAATGAAACTACTCGTTTTATATTTGAAAAATATGCAAAACGCCTACATGCTAATTTAAATGCAAAGCATGGAACAAATGTGAAAATTCTGAAATGCTGACATTTCGAAAATAAGATGACAAAACGAAAATGAATGAGAATCGTCTGTCAGAAAGCTGTTAAATAATTGTACAAGACAATGCAACAAAAGGCTATTCATGAGCAACAATGTCGACGCCCATGGTTCAAGAAATCACAACTGACACGTTCACAAGAGCAGTATGTTGAGAATGTAAACGCAAGTTGCACTTCAGATGTTGAATCAACTTGGTCTGCTACATTCTCAGCTCTTTGAATTGACTGACAATCTTCAAATTCATCATACCACAAACAGACAACACCAACCATCAGCCGAACAGCATACAGACGATAACACTATCAGAAACTAAACCCTAGCGTCACGTCAACTGTTCAACAGACACGACTACTGATGGCAGATGACGTCACATCTTTTGATCACTCGATCGTATCTAACTTTCAAGAACAAAGAAATTTATAATTTTGTTTGATAAAAAATTAATCAAAACCAAAAATAGTAGAAATTTTCACAATTAAATTGAAACATTCATAAATAGTTGTTTCGCAACATTTTCGAAAATTATATTTACAACTGAAAGACAAATAATTTTACACTACAGTAAAATATGAGCCTGAAGGTTTGAATAGAAAGCAAGTAACGAATAGTGTGATCAGAAAAATGCAATTTTTATTTGAAATAATCATTTTCAACTATTCATCATTGAATTGGAATTGTTCATTGTATTGAAAAATTTTGCTTAATCGTCGTATAATTCATCAACGACAAAATTGTCTCATTAATTTCAATAAGTTGTACAGTACAGTGTTGATTTTTTTTAAATCATATTTTAATTTAATCGAATTTTTTTGTGATCTTCAGATTTCAAGTATGCTTTCAAATTTGGATGATCAGTAATGAAGTGCGCATGATAAACTTTCAAAGCCGGAAAACTGGACAAACAAGCTGGTGACAGCATTGACAATGTATCGAGCATGTCGAATAACGAATAGTCGGCAAATGATATCTGAAAAATAATTTTTTTCTCTTTATCGATAGCATTTTATTTTGTACAGGTAAAAACATTGAAGTGAAAAACAAATGCTGCTTTTTGTTCACCTTGTCATTCAAAATGTACTTCTTTCCTTTTAGCAAATTTTCAAATTTCTGCAATTCAACCAAAAGTACTTCTTTTGTAAACTTTTCCACTTCTTCTTCCTGCAATTTGACTAATCAAAAAATAAATCATTTAAAAATATGCTTACTGTTACTAACAGAATGTTCAGTATAAATGAAAGGTGCGTATTTTTTTCTCAAATCACAAATGCCGTCATACATTTCATCAACGTATGTCATTTCATCTGCATTTCCGTACAAATCTAAAGCAGAGATGGTAATTTCATTAAAATTGCCAAAACTATGTCCACATTTTCTACCAAATCGACGGCCCAAATGGCGCATAATAGCACCGGATTGAACAATTGCATTGCCGTTCTCATAAAGACATGGAACTTGTCCGAACATCTGAAATCAGTTTCATTATTAATTTATTTTGTTGAAATGTTAAAGTGTTTAAAAAAAAATTTTTTTTTGTTTCCTTAAAAAAGTGAAAATTTACAAACCAATATAGTTGATTTAATTTTTGACCATTCATTTCTGTCAAAACGATGGTCGATGAATTCAATTTTCTGATCATGAAACAACAGACGAATCGGTTCGGCAAGTCCTATAAAATAATATATTTAAAATTAACAATTCGTCAGTGAAACAAAATGTTTTTTTTTTAAAAACAAAGAAAAATATTACCTCGAACATCAAAGTATGATAGCTTGTATATAGGAGCCATTTAGCGATGTGGAAAATGAAATCAGACCGACCGTTTAGTTCAGCAAGATGAATTTCCCATTTTATATCAAGCAAAATCAAACACAGGCAGTAACTAAGCAAACTAGCTTTTACCGGCACGTAAACAGTTCCAAAAAACAATGACAACCAACTGACAATTTACTGCACAACCATTTCCACTTATCATCATGTCATGCGACAAAAAGCAATAAATTCATTGGACATTTCAGAAACTGAAAAATATATAATAAAAAATTTCCAAAATTTTATCTTGACAAGAAATCAATATCATAAAATTATTCAAAAAACATACAAATAAAAACATTCATTTTTACTTTTTTGTTTTAATTTTTACTTTATATATTTTTTACATTTATTTTTTACTTTTTTTTAAAATTATTTTAATAGCTTTATGAATTAATGCGTAAAATTGTACTTTTAAAGTAATCTACAGTAATACATTTATTAATGGGATATTTTCTCATTTATAGTAAAGTAAAATATTTAATTAAAATAAAAAACATTTTATCTTAAGGATCTGTAATTTAATTTTTTGTAAAAATAAAGAAATGCGCTTTGGAAGTTTAGCATAAAATTTTTATTCACTTCTTCAACTTTCATGTTTTAAATATAAAAAACATTTTAAAAAATTTTAGCATTTTATAATTTATAATATTTTTAATTTTAAGGTAAAAAATTTAAGTGATTTTGTGATAGTAATAGAAAATAAGCCATATTGACAAATATAGGTCACGCATTGTACATTTTGATCAGTATACTGTAGTTAAAGGATTGTTTTCGTTATTCTGCGCTTTGACTTCGAGGTATGTGGTCGTTATGTTTTTTAAGTTTAATTTATGAAATGATTTCAGTTTTTAAACTTTAAATTCAACGATAAATTTGTCTAATCTGTATTACATTGCTTCTTAGTTATATTCTTTTTATTAGTGATAACCAATATATGAATTAATCCGTGCGAATATATTTGCTTAATTTACGACAGATGTTATTTAATTGCATTTTTTCCTTTTACTTCAAAAATACTAGATTTCAATTCAAATTCGATTCACACACACACACACACACATATATATATATATATATAATTTTTGTTTTATCATTTTTGATTTATATATAAATTTAAATTATCTCATTGGTTTAGAGTATTTCTTTGTCATGTGTTTTTCTAATGTAAATAATTTTATGGTTGTATTTTTGATATTATTATATTATTGTTGAAATTTATGTATTATGTTGATATTTCAGCGATTTCAAGTATGGCAAAGAAATCGGTGAAGCCCCAGGACGATGACATGCTTTTACGAGAACTTCGAGAGTATGGAATCAAGTCCGGACCAATTACCGACAGCACTCGAGAACTTTATTTGAAAAAGTTAGCTGCTGTTATAGATTCCATGAATCTCGATGTTAAGATTAAAAAGGAACAAGAGGAACAGCGATTGATTGAGCAGATGAATAACGAGTAAAAACTTTATTTTTTGAAATGATTTTACAAAGTTTTTTTTAGGAATCGAATGTTAGGAAGTGAGACGGTGCGAACATTTGAGAACAGCGATCCTTTTAAGATTACGCCCATTCAGCACTATGGTCCACCGCCGAAGTAAAGGATTTTCTATTCTGATGATGTTCAGTTTATTGCTTACTTATAATGATTTACTTTTATTTATTCATCAGAAAGCGTCTTCATCATGGACTGATTAAAAGACGAATTCCAGTAGTTCGAAACCGAGAATCGAATCCAGAACCACCAAACATGAAATCAGGTTGGAACGCCATCACTACTGGGATGTTGGCAGTGGTTGTTATTGTTTTCGCTGTGTTCATTTACATGCTGCTCTACCGTGTGAACAATGATACTTGAACACTGAATTGGAATTTTGTTAAACTGGATTCAAAAAGCAGCAGTGAAGTAAAATATTTGGGAATCATGTGTTTTATTTAACAGCATCAAGCTGAACATGACATCAACAATAGACATGATTTTATTACATTATTTCACCTTATTTAGTTATTAATTCCAACTTAACGTAATCCTTTTACAGAAATTTTTTTAATGAAGAAGTTATTTTTGAAATCAAAAACTAACTCATACAGTTGTGCATTATGCAGCCACTATCGTAAATAAGCGCAACCATTACTTTTTTAATGTTATTAGTAGCATGAGCAATAATGATAATAATGAAAGTGAGGCTACACCGAGCTATACAATATTTCAGGCGATGCAAAATTTGTAATTCTTTTATTATAACAGACACTTATTTGTAAATTGTTGAACTACAGTATGAATTTATAAACTACCTTTCACCAAATATTCACTTTTTCTACAGTAAAAATTAAAGATATGTTGATGGAATGTCTTTTTAATGCATACTTTTTTTCCATATTTGTTTGAGATAAAAGAATGATTTCAAACATGATTTATTTTGCAAGATGAGTAGCATATTATTTTCTTTAACATTTTATTCATGCATTCATTTTAAGATTTACAAACTGAAATTTTTGTCCTGTAATACGATCAACACCTCTAATGACCAACTATATATAATACAATGGGCTGCATGAACAATAATGAGGGTGTGATGTTCGATTTTAAGTTATTGTTAGTAATATTTGCAGTGTAAATTCAATTAAATATTTTTTTAATTCTATTTTATGGGAATCATATATATTTTCAAAAATTTTTGCTTATCACTGTAAAGCATATTAAATTTGAATTTGTTTTTGGTTATAATAAAATTTAAAATCAATGGTGTTCGCTTCTCTTTTCATTCAACGTATGTTAGCTTATCAAGTGAGAAAATATTGAAACGTACTACAAATGTCTGCGAAAAGTGAAGCACATTTCACAGTATACAGTTGACGTATGACAATGTAGACAGCAGACGTCCTAAATTTTATATAACATTTTATATATCATATAAAATATATTATAAATTTTATATAACATATTTATATATATGAATTTATATATAAAATCTAATTTTGAAAATAATAACTGGTGACCATATTAATTAGCTAAAATATCACCATAAAGCTTTATCAATCAAGTATCAAAGCTGGACTTATCAGTAATGAGACATTTCTATCAATTTCACTATCAAATACGTTTACAGTTCTTATGTTAATGAAACAGAGTTATTCTGGCTGGATTAAATCATCTTTTAAGTTAATTTTATTTAACATTTATGAAATTTTTATTGAAATTGCATAACGGACCAGGTTTAAGTCTTCAATATTGGAATTTAAAATGATGAAGTTCAACATCGTTTAAATAAAAGTGGGAATGGAAAGATTAAAAATATCTGTTGTGGTATAAATTTTCCATTTCAAGCTAATGAAATGCTAGTTGAAAGCATTTGCTCAACGTAAAGTTGCAAGTTTATTCCTCCAGGACAAATGTTTAAGTCATAGTTGAAAACTCGACTTCTTTTGTTTCTGGTGCAACGGATTTTAAATTGCGTTTGTTTGTCTATGTTTGCTAAATTATCAAATATGTTGTTTGTTGTTCATTTTAATCTAAATAAAAGACTGATTGCAACTGTTCACAATTAATAAATGTCCGACCAGTTGAAACTGTAACTTATTCATTCAGCGCTACCTTGCTTTGTCGTCAATTTGAATCCAGTTTCTAATTGAACTTCACGGCTACCCCAAACAATGATATTTATATATATTTTTTATGCAAAATATTCCACATTCTCATATGTATTAAAATGGCATCCATGCATAAATTTCAACTGCTACGAGTTGGAAAAATACTGAAAATTCACATTCATTCAATTCAATATATTGATTTAAAAATAGTTCAATTAAAATATTTAACCGTATAAAAAATTTTTATTTTTACTTAAAACATTTATTCATCTTAAAAATAATATATTTACATATATTATTTTTTCACTCAAATGTAGTTGTCATACTGTAGTTTATTTGAAACCTAATTGTTACTTGATTGTTTTTATTAGGGAAATTCTTTTGGTAGAAATAGAAAGACAAGTAATAGTTAGTGTAGTGATTGAATGATACTTTTCGTTGTCACACGCAATGACCGAATTTTAATTAATTTCTCTGTTCTAATTTAATTATGTCTATCAATACTGATGCTGTTCCTTTCAATTACTATTCTATGACTGTAATTTGTTATTGAACTCTGTAATTGCTGCTCATAAAGCTGTACACGACTTTCAGTTGTACAAGTGTCATTCTTGAAAGTTTCTCATTTATTGATTTTGTTCTCAACATACTATTTATGCTTTTTGGTTGGCTTGAGCATTAAAGCAACTGAGATGCTTATTTGCTGACTTATTGCATCGAAGCAATGTCTGAAACAAGAATATACGGTCTACCAGAATCAGCGCAGGTATGATCTAGTACTCACCAATTATCAAATAGCTTATAATAGCAGCAGCACCAGCAGCAGCTAATTCATGGGCTATGTGTTTGATTGCTTAGCTGTTGTTGTTTTCATTTTCAAATGAAAGTTCATTCAAATTCAATTTTCATAATTCTACGTGAATGCAACCCAATCTATTAATGATAATTAAAAAGTGGACATTTGCATTTATAATAATGGATATCAGTTCAAGTTTTGAAAGGAAAGGTTTTAGGGCCGAACAAAAATTTTGCGAATATTAGTTGTTCGTGGAATCGACTTGGCAAAGAAGGATATATTCGGCGCTAGGTTAGTTGAGAAATATATTCCCCATAATTTAACAATGGCATTTCTTTTTTCAGTGATCCTTACGTTTCTGTGCATCTTTGCCAACAAGGACGTGAAGTTGACAAAGTACATACAAAGACGATAAAAAAGGTACGCTTACTTTTGTTTTTGCAAATTAAAAGCAACACCCACCAGTCAATAGTTGTTATCAGCATTTGTACGTGTTTTGCTTACGAATAATTTTGTTCTTTGGCGCCATTCAATGCCAGATGTCAATATTTTTGTGAAGGCTAAATTTATTTATGATTATTCTATTTTGACGTTAGTTGGCCTGAATATTATGCTACTTGCAGACGTTTTGCATGCACCTAGTGATGATTTGTATCATTTTTAGTTTAAGTTTGGATTGCCATATTTTATCTGCATTCTGTATGCTTTAGAAGAATGCATTCAGCTTAGCTTTAGAAATGTTATTCGCTTCTCGTAAAAGCAATATAAGAAATATTGCCTGCCTGTTCAAATGGCGCGTAATCGACTGCTATTAGCGTAGTACAGGGAAAATATTTTCAGAAAATTTATTTCTCTGCTGCAAATATTGTCTTGAATTCTTTTCTGTAGTTCTAATTTTTAATAAATGCCAATGCGGCATTTTGTGTTCAAAAATGGAACTTAAGTGTTATTTCTATTCTGAGTGTAACGCAAATTTAGCAGTAAAGATGAAACAGGAGTGGAATTTCAATCATATGCAATTTATGATTAATAAAATAATTTTGGTCAGAAAGCAGAAAATTACAACTGAACTGCTCAACTGAAAATAGGTTTTTTTCTTTACAATGCAGTGGACTGGAATTCTGCTTTTTTGTGATAATTTTTTGAACTGCATTGTCGACAAGTTAGCCTGTTTTTGTTTTTATAGCTCAAACTGTCAATCGTATATTTATTTATTATTGGCAATAATGCATGTGAAAATAATAATGCGGTCGTGTTGGATTAAAAATGACATTTTCAATGCACGCGTTTATTGATTGTAATTCTGCACAGCTTGGTCGACATTAATTCCAACGTCATAACTTGTGCATAGCTGTTGTAATATATTATTTTTAATTTGCGAGCTTTTCAAAATTGCTTTCCTGTATAATTGATAGCTGAATTTTTCTATGATCTATGTTTGTCGTTTTAAGCACATGCGTATGCATTTTCACTTATTGTTGCTAATTTAAATGAGTGATGTGCATTGGAGTTGCTTTTTGATGCTGTTCTCTCTAGATTGATTTCCAAGTGAAAAGAAAATAAGAATTTAATTTACGAAAAACTGAAGAAGCATACCAATTGAAAACCAATACTGCTTATGCTGATCAATAAACTTTTCATTAATGCGTCTATTTCATTTTAATTAAAGTTATATTTAAAAAAAAATTCTACTGTAGCTCAGTTGTTATGAAATGATATTTACGAAAGCTCATAGAAATATAATGTCGCATGTTTTGTAGACTTTATATCCAATTTGGAATGAGGAATTCTTATTCAGAGTAAGCTTTTTTTTCAATAATTTTACAAGTTGTTGATGTTTAAGATGTGGACAAATTTTCAGGTAGACCCTTCGAATTGCAAAATTGTATTTGAAGTGTTTGATGAAAATCGAATTGTAAGCTTGGAAGAAAAATTAATAAATGAATAGCGAAATATACACAACAGCGCTTTGCAGACTCGTGATGATTTTCTCGGCATTGTGGAGATTGATTTGCAAACAGTGCGCATACCGAAAGAGCGGACTGGGAGGGATATCCGGGAGAAAAATTGTCTACTACGACCAAGAAGGTATTTTTTGTTAGTTAATATTTTTCCATATCCGTATGTTTGTTTGTTTGTTTTTTGAAATTTTATGTTGCGTGTTATTGTTAAAGTTTGAAGTCACGTGTGCGTGGTGAACTGCGTCTTGCTTTATCCTACCTTTCTGATCCGAACAGCGAAGATGAATTAGATACTGCGGAAACTGAAACCGACTCGGATAGTGTGCGTTATTGTTGTTGATATTGTTTTAATATGCCGAGAGTTATAGTTTATTTTACAGGGTGATTGGGAAATGCTTCCTGCCAGTTCTAGGGCCGGACTTTTGGCCGAATCTCCTACAGCACAACAGATTCCACCACTGCCATCCGGATGGGAAGAACGAATCGATGCCAACGGTAGAACATTTTACGTGAATCACACGAACAGAACAACACAATGGGAACGACCGTCGAACAGCAAGTACGTATTTTTTTTTTGCAAAATGAGTTTTATAAGCATATCTTCTATTGTATATTGGTCGACTTTGTGTTCTTATTGTGAAATATTTGAAAAAAAAATTTTCAGCTTACACGTTGCTAGCCGACCGGATGATTTATGGCTGAAGCAGAGGTCGTGTTTTCAACAACGTTGGGATGAAAATAAATTAGAAAACAGAGCAATCCCATCTTCATCCGGCGCATCTACGTCGACAGCTTCAACTTCGCGTGCAACTTCATCTTCAACAGTGCAAGATGAACTTTCACAGGTTAGCTAGCTGTTCATAGTTGTATATTAATTTCTTGTTCATGAATTTAAATCCTCGTTTTGTATAATAATTTTTAGCTTCAGATTGCCTTGTCAAACAATTACAATTTGCAGAATCGTCACGTGCACTCGGCCCCTTCATTGGAAACTGATTCGGTAATTGTTCATGCAAATATTAATTACTTAATTAATTATTCATTTTCTATTTTCAATTCTGTCTGTCTAAGAGAGAAGGAAATGAATAGAGTTTTTGAAAAAAAGAGTAAATCATTAGCCAGCTGGAGAAAATCAAAGTTAGGCCAATATATATATATATTTTTTTTAAATGTTTGTTCTTCTTTTTGAATTTTCGTTTAATGACTTTTGTGAAAATGGTACATTTTAAAGGTGAACTTTTTCAACGACCAGAAATTAAAGTAAATTAGTAAAAAAAACCCATAAAATTGATTTCATTTGAATCATGTGAAGCATGTCGACAACAGTTGCATCCAATAATTGATTTCTTAGCCTTTTTTTTTTCAATATCCGAAGGAATAGTTATTGTTTGCTCAGCATACTGATCACGATGACGTTGTTCAATGTATATGAACTTATGTCACCGTTGGTGGAATAGTTCTAAGAGTTTTGCCCATTTTCAGGCGCAATGTTCTTGTGTACTGAATGGAAGAAATTACCCTTCCTTCTGCATGTGATTTGAGACTCTTTTCTATGCGGATAAATATTTTCTAACCGTATTATGATTTTTCAATTGATTAATTGTTAACATTGAAGTTGCTTTGTACAACTGGTTAGCTTTGTTTTCATTTTTGCCCAAAGCAATCATTTCTAATACATGCACAGTGAACTTAAACGCAAGAGTTCATTTGAAACAGACGAAATAGAGGTTGATTACTTTTTCCTACGTCTCATTTCATATGCATCATTGGTCCACAATGCAGACGGTAATTTTTAATACACTTGTTCATTTGGATTGATTAATTCTTAAATATGTTTTCTTTTATATGAATTTGATTTTTAGAAATTGCAAATAAACATTTCACCATTTTTGTATATCCGATACGTATACGTATAATTGGTGCATTGTAGGATTGGCAAGAGATTGGACTTTTATCAGAAGAGGACGACGGCGATGGTCCACTGCCTTTGAACTGGCAAGTACAAGTGGCGCCGAATGGTCGGAAGTTTTTCATCGATCACAACACAAAGACTACCACTTGGGTGAGTTGTTCAACGTGTTATAGTTGCTTGCTTTTACTATAAGTTTCTACTACAAGTTGACTGTAAGCATTGTGTACTTTTTCTTTTGTTAGATTGATCCCAGGACAGGAAAGCCAACTAAATTACCCGAACGTAAAACTTACAGACCGAAACATCAGTGCGATGAATTAGGACCCCTTCCGGTAAGCTTTTGCAGGAAGATGTTTATTTGCTTGGGTTGCAAATTTTCTTCATCAATAGTCTGGATGGGAAGAGCGAGTGCACGTCGACGGTCGTGTTTTCTTTATTGATCACAGTAAATCAATAAATAAATAAATTTAAATATCCATTAATGGTTATTGAAAAGTGACGTTTGTTCCAGACACGAAAACCACACAGTGGGAAGATCCGAGGTTTTACAATCCACAAATTGCCGGTCCTGCTGTACCATATTCACGCGACTACAAGCGTAAATACGAATACTTTCGCGCTCATTTGATAAAGCCAGAAAATGTACCAAACAAATTCGACATGCACATTCGTCGAGATCATGTTTTTGAAGACTCGTTTCGAGCAATCATGTCAGTTACAACAAGCAGAGCCGACGTACTCAAAGCGAAACTCTGGATCGAATTCGACGGAGAGGCAAGTTGGATAATGGAACATTGAAAAACCAATTCATTTGTAATTGTTCTGATTTTTTTTCCATTTTGCTATTTTCAGACTGGCTTAGATTATGGAGGAGTAGCTCGTGAATGGTTTTTCCTGCTTTCGCACGAGATGTTCAATCCATACTATGGTCTATTTGAATATTCAGCCATGTGAGTAATGTAGTAGTGCAATTGTTTTTGTTGGATGTATTTTTAGATGGTAGAATTGAACTTGATTTTTTCCCATTTACTCACTTCAGGGATAACTATACACTGCAGATAAATCCGAATTCAGGGTTGTGCAACGACGATCATTTGTCTTATTTTCGTTTTGTTGGTCGCGTTATGGGTATTGCATTGCATCATGGAAAATTGCTGGATGGTAAAATAATTGACCATTCATTCGACTTTTTGAAACTGTTCAACAATATGATTTGATTTGATTTGATTTGATTTGATTTGATGTTTACTGCAGCATTTTTCATAAGACCGTTCTACAAGATGATGCTTGGAAAGCCGATATGCTTAAATGACATGGAATCGGTCGATTCAGAATATTATAATTCGTTGTTGTGGATTGAAGACAACGATCCATCTGAATTAGAGCTTCGATTTGTTGTAGACGAGGAAGTGTTTGGTGTGACGCAAACACGCGAACTCAAACCTGGTGGAGCGGACATTCTTGTAACTAACGACAACAAAAATGAATACATTAAGTATGCATTTCTTTTTTATTTCCACTGTTGAATGGAAAATTTCATTTCAATAATTGATTATGAATTTGAAACAGTTTGGTGATCAAATGGCGATTCGTTTCACGCGTTACTGATCAGATGAATGCATTGATGAGCGGTTTAAACGAGTTCATCATGCAGAGTTTGTTGACTATATTCGATCCTCACGAATTAGAATTGCTGATGTGCGGTTTGCAAAAAATAGACGTGAAAGACTGGAAAGATAATACCTTGTACAAAGGTGGCTACAATGCTAATCATCCTGTTATTCAAAATTTTTGGAAGGTAAAAAACAAGGCACTGTTTTTCTGTGATTCTGTTCTTGAATGATTTTTTACTTGCAGTGTGTATTGTCATTCGACAATGAGATGCGTTCCCGGCTATTGCAATTTGTCACAGGAACATCCAGGGTACCAATGAATGGTTTTAGGGAACTGTACGGTTCGAATGGTTTGCAAAAGTTTACAATTGAAAAATGGTCTACCCCTGAAATGTTACCGCGTGCCCACACGTGGTATGTATTCATCGACGAAAAGAAAAGCATCGCTTATGTTACTGTTGTTGTAATTTGGATTTTTAGCTTCAATCGACTTGACTTGCCACCATATACTAGCTATCAAGATTTGAAAGATAAACTAGTCAAAGCGATCGAAAATTCAGCAAGTTTCGAAGGCGTTGACTGAAGTGTTGCAGATGTTCTTCTACCCAAAAAGCATAATCTCAATGGGGACGGACATTATGAAGAGCAGTGATTTTATACTTTTTATAGATGAAGGAAACTTCAGCCATAACTGAACCATGTAAATCAGATCAACAGTATTTCGCCTTTATTGAAATTTGTGACATTGACATTGTTCAGCCTCACTTGTTTTCTTAGTACTTTCCTCTTTCTTCGGAAATTCATTATCATCATACATTTTATCATTTTTTTTGTTGTTTGGCAATAATTTATAATTGCGCTCAGTGCTTGCACACACTTTTAACCACCACTTGGTGGTAAACAATGTATAATTTTCAAGACAGTACTGCGGAAACAAATGCAACATTTCGAATGAAATATTGCCAGCACAGTTTTAAATAAATTATTCAAAAATCAGTCGTTCAATCTCAACACTGTAATTTTAGCACATCCCTCTGTGTGAAATTTCTTTCAAAATCAATCCCACCAACTCATTATTGTTTTAGTCAAGCAAACCGTTTTCAGTCAATGGTCAGCCAGGAAAAACACAAAATGCAGATAATAATAGTATTCAATTTAAAATCACCAGTTTCAGCGCATTTTGCGCTTGTCGATCACCAGAACTACAAGTGGATTTGGAAAGAAAAGCAGGCATTTTTGAAAAGCTCCAACGCCACCGGCAAAAGGTTAGTCAGGTTCATTCATTATTAGGTTAGTGGATTTTGAATGAGCAAACATTTTGGACGATTAACAGTAATCACAATCGTTTCGAACAATAATCTCTAGTATCTTTCACATGGTACATGGCAAGCGTTCAATAATTTATCAAATACACCTTGATTATTCTATTTACGTCAGGGTATACTGTATCAGCGACAATTTACAAAACAACTTCAAAGATCTCAAGTGAAAATTTTCAGTTGATGAACTTATTGTTATCAGTTTGGTTAACAACTTGCAGAAATTACAGTTTTATAAAAAATCAAAATTAAGATGCTTTCACTTCACTGCTAAGAAGAAGCTTTCCGTGAAAAGCATATTTAAAACTTGTTCGAGATGAGGAAAAACAAGATGGACGCGACTTGTATTCACAGACTGATCTAATGTTAAGCTTTATTTGACCAAAGCTACTGATAACGCACTCTGCTTATATTCTGCTCTGTTAGGCGTCGGCCGCTGCTGGCCTGCGCAAGACGTTTAATTATAAAATTGCTGCACTGTTTGATGAAATGCAAGAGTCAACGTGCTGCTAAATTTTAATTAAAGCTGCTGCTGATGCCGCGTTCAAGCGTTGGTTACTTTCTGTAGCGAACTTGCTGCTTCTGCTGATGCTGTTACTAGTACTACTACGCACAGAGAACACAGAAAATTGCATTTCCATTCATGTACACTGTAGAGTTACTCTCGTAGGAAGAAAAAAGAAAGCGGCACAATAAGCATACATTGAACATACGCGATTCCACCACCTTCCAAGATGGTCTCCCCTCAGGCTTTATAAACAGTCACATTCATTAAATTGCGACTTACCTCGTAACTTGCTTCTTCTGTTGTAGTTGTGAAGAGGTTGAAAAGTGTCAACGTGGCCACCAGCACAATTTTCTCTGCCTGCTGAATTGGTTTGCTTCAGAAATTTGCCAACATAAAGGCACGCATACAAGCTGTTCTCTTAAGCGAACCAACGCAATCGCTGGCATGGTCAGTTGCTTCCTTCTTTAGCAACAACACTCACCAACCGCGACTGCGTCGTCTAATTGAACTGGGCAACAATGAACACAACAGCGGAAAAAAGCCGCCTATTATATGCATCAGTGGAGCATAATCAGCATATGCAAATTTTTTTGTTCAACATGGGAATTCTTATCTCATTGTGCTGCCCTAGGAGAGAAGCCTCCACGCCGGAGTGGTGGCTTTTGACGTCAGAATATTTCACAAGCTAACAAGCAAAGATTGTATCAGTTGAACCGTTGGCGAAGAGGATCAAAGCAATGTGACCACATTGTCTGCGTTTGCTAACATTAGATAGCTGATAACAGCAAGCATACTGGGCACGATTAGCGCTTCTTTTTAAATGCATGATGTCGTACCTCATACGTAAATGAATGGTAAATAATACACATTCAGTATGGCCTACGATGCAGAATTGTTGGAATGGGGAGATGGGATGTTGCGAGCGCAAAATGCGTTCAAGTTCCTTGTTACAGTTCTGTCAGTTGTACACATAAGTGAACTATTGAAAAGAGATGAATGAATCAAATGCAACAAATGCAAATGGCCAAGTAAAATTATTTTTATAACTTTATTACAAAATTACTATATAACATGAAATTAACTTCAAAAAATTAAGCTCACCTAGCCGGGCAATAATAAATAGCTCAGGTAGCATAATGAGTGAAAACAAAAACAGACAATAAAATTCGTGGTATTGGATGGATCGTAAATTCGAGCAGATTTCAATGAAATCTAGAAAACCGGCAAAACAGCACAAAACTAGTAAAACAATTTCAAGCATCAACAGACAAACTTTGTAAAAAATAATGTGCCAGTTGAAACTAATTGCATAAACAAATGAATCTGATGGAGGTATAAGACAAATGGGCATATAATTAATTGGTCAAAAAACAAACAGTATATCCAAATAATGACGCATAATAAAATATATCAGCAAGATCAACAATATACAAAAAACTCTGATACTGTTACGTGAGTAAAACAACTTTTTAACCATGCAATAATAATAATAATGATAAGAAACAGAAGAAGAGGAAGAAGAATAGGAATAATTTAACGACAACAACAATAATAATAATAATAATAATAATAATAATAATAATAGTATGAACTAATCATAAAGTCATTCAGGAATATTAAATAGATTTATAATGTCATCAAGTAGTTTGATCTATAAGAAAAAATTTTCAAAATAAAAATTTAAGTGGCAAATAGCAAAAAACATTACCAAATGATCAGGAAAATTCCCATTTAAAGCGACAGTTTGCAGAATTTCAGCTGGCTGCTTTTCATTGATTAACAACAGCAGTGTCATGCTGTCAGCAACGTAATCATCCGCCATACGAAGATAAATATCCTAAAATTGTATAAAAGTCAAAAGTATATAATGTTATAAAATTTGTAGAAAAGAAGAAAAAGGAAAAAGCACCTCAAGTAATGCTCGCAAAAAACATTCGGTGTGAACATTATTGGGGAGTGGTAAATGTTGATTGGCATTAAACAACTGCTCCAGTGCAAAGATAACCACTGCTTTCGTTTCCTTATTCCCATGACAATACAAGGACACTAAGTCTGGCCAAGAATGGATGCTTTGAATCACATAGTCTGCTTCTGGAATTTGAAATTCACTACATATCTAATAAAAAAACGTCAAAATTAGTCATTTCATCAAATTATCTGTGCAAAATGTGCACAACTTCCATTATGACATCCATCTGAACCAAGTCGTCCTCGAAAGTTCCATTAAACTGAGCGTTCTCTGGTTCAGTGTCACTTTCCAAAGCACTACTCTGAATTGCTGTTCCTTCTAAATTCACATTACTGAAACAAAAAGAAAAACTAATAATAATAATTTGGATGTTGGTGACAAAAGATTTAAAAACATTATCAACCTTGCGATACTTTGATTGGCATTATCCTGAAAAATAAAAAATGTATCAACCTCTTTTATATGTGCATATCTTATTGAACAGCACTTACGTCATTACAAAGGCTGAACGCCTCAAGTGACGATGTGGATATCGTCGATTTGTCAACACAGCCTTTATAAGTGTAATATATAATTGATTAGATTATTAAACAAATATCACATCAAATTTTGTAAAAATCACGCTTACCACCGCTCTCCACTACAGTGCCTTGCTCCTTGAGTGTCAGACTATCGACATCAAATGAAAGCTCATCTACAAGAAGATGGAATTGACAATCGTCGATGAACTGTTCAAAAAATACACCTACCGCCTGATGATATCGATTTGGAAAATTCTATCAGATTGATGTCTTCGAAAGGTATGTTCTCTGCAACGAAAGATTAACTAACAATGACAAAAGAAATAACTCTAACAAATTTTCTGTTTTTTACCGTCAAATTTTTTAATCGGAAAAGAGATAGTATCAAAAACCGACAACGTAATACGTCTGTCAAATGCTGAAAATGGTTTGGAATCTTCTGGAAAATAGTTTTGATCAAATTTACAGTCAACTATTATTCCACAAAAGCCTGCTACTCACCGCATATTGAAATCAATTTTGACTGATCCTCCTCTTCAATTGATGAGAATTGAATAAGATCGATTTCTTCAGATGGAGAAATCTCTACAATGATGAGCATTTTGAAGAAATCAAAAATTGCTTTCTCGTCGACAATTTCTTCAATACACATACCATCAACTTGCTTTTCTGGTACATTTTCTTTTTGAGGACTGTACAATTTCAAAAGTTCCAGCCTATCTGCCGAGATATCTACATCAAATGATTCATTCTTCACCATCGTACTGTCGTCCGCGTTACTTGCTTAAAAAGTTTTATTTCGTTTTTATCTGTCAAATTGTATATTTTTTTAGACAAAAAAGCAAACACTTACCACTTGTATCAATGTTGCCAACTTTGAACAAAATCTTTTTATCAAAAGACAAGTTTCGCTCAAACAATGAACATCCAGTCACCGGACTCCGGCATTTCCCTGCTAAAAGAGAGAAGAGATTTTATTGAAATTCACAACTGGCTGCGTAATTTAAAACTGCATACTTATTTCTTCTTCAGTAGAATGTTCAGTAGTCTCAAGTTCTGTTGGTTTTACAAATAGATTAAATGATTGAAATAACAATTTCAAACATTCACACTACTTACCCATATCCGACGGTTCGCCTATACTTATCAGCTGGTCAACTTTCTTCACCTCATCTTTACAAAATAACAAACATTTTAACATTATTGTCTTTTTTTTATAAAACTTTCTTAATGCATACTTAAAGCGGTGAACATCTGTCGCAATGCACATGATTGAGACGTCTCCTTTTTCACGTCATGCAATTCAACATCTACAATGTTATCATCAAGTTTAAACTGTTGTCAGTGAAAAATTGAAAATTATTTAAAGAAATATTAAATTTCTTTGTCAACTTACTCTCGCTTTCATTAGGCATTTCCAATAAGCAATTGTTTCTTGATGTTGGATTATTTTCCGTTTCTATTTCAATTTCAACAATACAAACAATCAACAATTGTGGATAATCCTACTGTAACAATTGTAAAACTTACTTTCCAATTTCAAGTTCTGCTTTTTCGACACTTTCACTTCAGTGGATAAAGTAGGCTTGCAGATGTTTCCACCTGGGTTATAAAGATTTGAAAAAAAAAATAATAAATTGATTAATTAGTCTAAAATTTAAAGCTCACGTGGTGTAATTGGGGTTCGTTTCAAAAGCGGTGTTTTCGCTGGACTTTGATTTGCAATCAAAACAGGCAAAGCTGAACGCTTCAATGTAGAGACTAAAAAAAAAATTCAATTTATTACAACATAACCAACGTCACTGAAACGAAAATATATTGAAAATTAGCTAAACTGTTTAATAAAAATGAAATTAAAAGAAGCGCAAACTTCTTTGTAAAAGGCAAAACAAGCACACTAAAATTAACCATAATAATTAAAACAATTTTTAAAAAATAGATTAACGGCAATTGTGAAAAATGGAAAAACTTTCAAAATTGGTCTTCTTACCCGGCTTTTTACCCTTTTCAACTGGAGTAGCACTTTGAGCATTATTGCGCAATGAGGTGACAATAGTGTCAACTTGACGTCGACGGGCTCCAGTAAATCCTTTCACCACAGTCATCGCCAGTTGTTCATCAAACTTATACAACGAAGTGAAAGCCTAAATCAAAATTAAACGCTTTTACATTTTCACGCAAAACAGTTCATCGCTACTGTCCAAATATACAACCTCTTGACCATCAGCTCGGACTTTTTGATCCGCATCATCAAGAATTTTTGAAATTAAATTAGCAAGCTGTGTTTTGGGAATTCTTCTTAAATTCGCATCACTCCATGTTTGCATGAAAAACGGCACCAAACTTGCACAAAGTCTAAAGAAGAGTTATTAAAATTAAAATGACAAAACAACAATAACATACCGCCGGATGTCACGACTCTTTGAATTACATTTGTCCACTAAAACCGCAATCAGTCGAAAAGACTGAACATGCTGGAAATGAAGAAAATCATTTTTTTATTAATAATACACTAAAATTTAATAATACACTAAAATTACCTTGAGCATGATTGTGCAAGCTATTGAAGCTGAAGAAGAAATAACTTTGGCAGATGCGTTTACCAAATCTAGAAGTGTAGGCAAACAAAATTCTGCCAAACGCTCACATTTTGACATTTCCAAGTGAGCAATAAACCTTAAATAAAGTTGCCTTCAATGTTTTGTTTATTAATAATTAAAATAACTTTGATGCTTACGCAACAGTGATGCAGGTCTCGCGAACGATTTGCGATCGCAAATCGGTTAGACATGAATTTAGTTTTCTTGCGAGCTTCGGAATGTCCGAAAGAATTAAAACGCTTAATTCAGCGTCCAACATAGCAGACCGAAGTTTCTTAATCTAAAATCAAGCTGAATAAAACACAGATGGCTAAAACAGAATAAATTCAATACAGCGTTGCATCTCTTTAGCCAGTTCGCCCTTTCGTCAATTTCTTTAAAAATACTTTCCACTACACAAACCGGCTTGTCAAAGGTTGTCTGATAATAAAAAAATAACTTTAAAAAAAGTTATAAAACAGTACAAATTAAATTATTACCAGGATCTGAACGTTTTCAAATTCAGATTCAAAATCTTCTAGCACAACCGCACCTGGACTTTCTAAACATAATACTCAGTGACAACAATAAAAATATAAATGAATAAAATCTATATATTATACATATAAATCAAAACAAAATGACTAAAAATCGAAATTTTCGCACAAAATAAGTATATTTAAGTTAAATGCACAACAAAATAACAACTAAAACTTACTTCGGGCAGAAACTGAAGCGCGCGGCATTGTCATTAAAGTGTACACACAGAAATAGCTTCCCACCAAGCCACAGTACTTTATATTGACCTGCAATACCGTATGCCATAACTTTAAAGTACTTTAAAATGAAAAAATTAAACAAAATGAAATTTAAAATTATAAAATTAAAATAAGTTAAAAAAATTACATTTTTGTATCATTTAATTTAAAAGTTTTTATTTTCATGCACTGATCGCTTTTGCAGATACTAAAATAAAGCTTTAAAATTTAAAATAATATAAATTAAATATGTATTTAAAATTTAATAAGAATTATAATTTACATCAAAATATAATAAAAATCAGTTAATATAATATATAAGCTGCAATATATTAAAAAAATTGTTTTATACCGTATACCCTGCTCCATAAGTAGGTCAAGTAAAATTCTATAAAAACTGAAATAGGGCTTTACTTGGTTATTTACTAAAAACTGTATGTTTATATATACCAAAATCAAATATAAAAAATAATTAATTTATTTATAAAATGATCATGTAGATAAAGTAGACAGTTATAATGTAAAAAAATTTTTTTACTTTCCAAAGTTTTCAAAATTCTAAAATGTTTAAAATGTATGACTTGTTAAAATTATTTATCAGTAAATTTAAATTTTATTTTATTATCAAAGCTTAGTTTCGCAATACTTTTTGATTCCGTAATGTTAATAAATTCACTATATTTTTTTATAAAGTTGTAAACACTTTCAAAACAGAATTTGTACTTAATTGTCATTTATTATAAAGTATACATCAAACATTTTTTTTGCTGTTTAAGTGTTGTTAAGTTATCTTATTTTTGTTACCATCTTTTTTATTTGCTTAATGCATTCAGCTAATCAAAAACGGGAAGACTATATTAGCTGGACCGATTATTTTATGGGTGTTGCTCTTTTATCATCTAAACGCAGCAAAGATCCAATTATGCAAGTACAAAACTACGTATATAAAATTTACTGCAATTCGTTTTTATTTGTTTGATTAAATATTTCAGGAAGGAGCATGCATTGTAAATTCAGATAATCATATTATTGGAGTTGGCTATAATGGAATGCCAGCTGGGTGCAGTGATGATCGTATGCCGTGGGCAGATCAGGCAAGCAGCATTCTTGAAACTAAGCATCCATACAGTGAGTATTTGTTGTGTTTGTTATTTTTTATTAAACGTTTATTGTTTCTTTTATCACAATGAGTAAGTGTTATCATGTGAAATTACAATGAATGTTATTGATTTAAGTCTGTCATGCTGCTTTAAATGCAGTTGTGAATAAAATCTCCAACAGTGCTAAAGGATGTCGTTTGTACACTACTCATTTACCATGTAGTCATTGTGCCGGTTTGTTAATTCAATCTGGGGTGAGATCTGTTTATTTTTTGAAGAACAGTTTGGATACTATCTCTGCTGCTGCTACTGAACGTCTCTTCAAGGAAAGTGGAGTACATTACGAGTATGTATCACTAATGAATTTTTTAAATATCATATGTGCATTTTAAACAATTAACATCAATTGCAGTAAATAAAAAACTCTAAATCTTGATATTATTCAAGGTATATGAATTTTAAGTTTGGAACAATGTTTAATTTACAGTTTTTGCAATGAATTTTTTTGTGTAATAATATGTTTGTTATTTTTCAGACAATACAAGACACGAACAAATAAGATTGTTATCAATTTTGACGATCAATCAATGCATGTACGATAACTTCTGTTTTCAATTTTCGAAAAACTACTTTATCAGCGTTTTAAGTGATACTTACTTGCAAACGTTTGTTTTTATTAAACACATCATGCACTACATGTTCAGTGTTGCTCATTTATTTGCATTTCAGCAAAACATTAATGTACTTTTGTTTTATTACAAGAAACGAAGTTCTAAATATCCTAAACCCTTGATTTGTAAAAATGTTCCAAAACCGAAATAATAGGGACCTTCAAATGTTGACATACTGTATATGTATATAAACAAATATATGAATGGTATGTATATATGTATGAAGTGGTTTGTGAACGATAAATATGCATATACTTGAAAAGAAAGTCAAAATAAAAGTGAGATGATAGTGATAAACAAAAACCGCGTTCTTCACGTTAAAATCAAAGCATACAAAGACAATAAGTTGCTTTCGAAAACGAATGAAGAACAGCGAAATTAGTTCGTATTTTCTGTCACACGTGTTACTTTCACTGACTTCAACAAGCTTACAAACTATGAGACCCGGTAGCTTTATCACCGTTGATATTCGACTCGTCTGCAATGTTCATATCACCAGAAGTCGGTAAAGCTTCTCCTCTCAGCAGTGCAAGCAGATGCACATTTCTCAAATCAGACGTATCGCACTGATAATTGAACTGAGGCGTAGTGCTACTACTTCCAGCTTTATCATAAGCCAACATTTGGCTCCCACTGGCAGCGCTGTCCATTGTACTACTTTCATTTTTCTCTTCTGAAGATTTGTCCACACTCATGTCCATTGAAGCATCGTCTGTTGCTTAAACGAAGAATAAAATATTATAAAATAAAAGTCAACAATAAATAAATAAATAAATTTATAAATAACAATCCACAACCGTACTCACCAATTTCCATCACACTACCCGAAGAATGATGACGCTTTGAGGACGGTACACCACACATTGCTTTCCATTCAACACTTTCAGGTGCGTCATCGTTCAACGTCGACCTACGGCCCATTCTCTTCTTAACTTTCACTGGAGTTTTACCTGAAACACAATTATCACTTACTCATAAAATCAAAAACAATGCAAAAAATCAATCCAAAAAAGTTATTTCAATTTCATGCCAATAATGAATGAATGAATGAATGAACTTTTCCAGCTCATTTCAAAATTCAATTAATGCAAATGATTAATGAATTCACACCTTTATCAGTCGACTTCTTCGAAACTCGCTTTTGTCGACGTCTCTGAGTTGTATCACCGTAGCGTTCTTTGTGTTCAGCCATTTCACCAACACGATGCAACTCTGTATAATGCTGATCTTCAATATTCTCACAATTCTAAAAATAAAACAGATAATTCCTTCATTTTTCAATAAACTTCCGTTTCCATCAATCTCTCACCTCTTCATCTTGATAACTTTCCAATGAAACACATTCCCATCTGAAATATGTGAAAAATAAAACAAATCAGCAGAATGGAAAACAAAAAGCAAATCTTACTCAGGTATTGGTATAGTTTTCAAGTTGGTCAAACGAACACGGTCCACAGAAACTTTTTTCAAACACAATGCAATATTGTCAATGTCAAATGACCGACGGGGACGAACCCGAACTGTTGCAGCCGGACTGCGTCGTTTTTGGAGTCTGGAACGTGCCGACGCCTTAGGAGTATCCGATTTCTGCTGCTGCTGTTGTTGTTGTTGCTGCCTTCCGCCCTTCGACACCTTGGGCGTGGTCGCCTTGCGATTCTTCACTCGGTTACGACACATCTTCTGCAGCTTCAATGCCCGGCTCTGCTTGTAGCTGCGCTTGGGACGAACCGCCTGGGCAGGCTGGCGATGATAATGCTGACGGCGACGTCGGCGACGATCCACAGATCTGTGCAGTTTCAACGACTCGTACAAGTTCTCCTTCTCCGGCTTCCACAACGATGTGGATTCTTTCGAGTTTTCTGACAAACGCCTCACTTCTCGGTTCGCTACTTGCTCAAACTTTCTCTTTTTCCATTTCCTGAAAACCATTGCCAACAATTTATTTTTTCTCAATCATCAACAAAATCAAAACAAGCCAATTTACCAAACAACTCCCACCCATGATTCAGGACACGCTCGAATTTTGCTGTATCGAATAGCTTCCAGTATTATATCTGTTGAAAATATCAAGTTATTCATTAAAAGAAAGAAGGAAAAAAAAAAAAATAACTAAAATCTTCTCACTGGTGTCCTGTACAAACCGTGATTCCCATTCCCGTTTCATGATTTTCTCTCCTCGATAATTCATGTCAACCTCATGAACCGTAGAATTACCCTTGGTACCCGGCACCAAACACTGAAAACACTTTCCATAAGGCGGACACTCCTTACACAAATCATTACGCCGCTTCGGAGGAAACTTCGCTTTTCTACAAATGTCAAAAAACATACATTGAACAATTTTCATCAAAAGGAAAAAAATTCACGCTAAAAAAAATCACCTCAAATACACACTCAATACCAAGTTTCTCACTAAGAGGTGCTTTAAATAGAATAATCTCATTTTATTTCTAAACTTAAAAACTGTGAAACATCCAATAAAATCTTTTTTACTTATAATAAAAAAAATATATTCTAAATCATGCATCAATAAATTATTTAACATAATAAACTTCGTGTACAAACAAGCAAGCAATTTCACATTTTCCTTTTAATAATATCCTGAACGTCACAAAATGCTCACTTAAAAATTTACTCCAAAAATAAAAATTAACACCAATGAGTAAAATAAAAAACAAAAACAACACCAACATTTTAATGACAAACAGCAGCACTGAAATATAAAATGCTTGTCAAATCTGAATAATCAAATCAAATTAAATTACAAAATAAGACCTATCCAGATTACAGTAATGCTCATCCAATTAAATGTTTCCAACAGTGCAGTAATCTGATGTTTAATCTGCAATTGGAATGCACTGTTATGTTTCACGGTACAAATTAATATCAAGTTAAAATAACTGAAAACGAAAAAAAATACTTACGCAGCTAAGCGTCTAATATCGACAAATTCTCCAACATATGAATCATCGATAAAATTATACCGATCTGAAACGCAATCTAAAGCATCCCTGAAAACAAAAGACAACGTAAGCTAACTGCATAAATGTATAAACAATAAAAATCACAGTATTACTGTTCAGCTTCTGCGGCTTCCGACAGATTCTCGATTTCAAAGTTATCACTAAGGATTACTTCATTCAAACAAGAAATCACAATCCTGTTTCGACGCAAACGATTTTCAATAACATGAAGTCTCGCTCTCATTCGATCATAACTGGCACTGTTCCCGCACGTGGCATTCACATTACTAGAAACAATTCACTTTTCATTAAAAAAAAACTTTACAAAATGTAAAAATAAAATATACTTTTTAGCCGTTTCTGCTGGTTGTGAACTCGGGTCCTTCTGATCTGGAGTTTCTTCTTCTTCAGAAATTTCACCATCAGTAATGTAATGAATGGCCGCTTGACGCCTTGCTTCTGGAGTCTCTGCGTAGATCATTTCGTTGATTGGGCTACTGCTGCTTATGTAAGTCATATAGATATAGCTTTTGAAGAAAAATTTGTTTTCCAACTGTTCTTTGTCAACATTGATATACGACTTAGGTCGAAAAGCAAGCAACGTTTGTAGTATTGAACCACTTTCTTGAAACACCTTTTCCGGATTACTGACGTTGCGAAACAGTTGTACAACTTCTTTTTTAGTATAACCGTGGAAGGTCTGCGATCTGAATGAAAATCCACTTAATTTGAACCACAGATTCACTTGATCCGCTATTCGAGTGCTTTTGAAAAAATTTAAACATTCTTCTTTGCTGGGCAGTTTGTCATCATCATTGGAAAGTTCCATAGAACGGATTTCATTGTGCTTGCTGAAAAACAATCTTAATACACTGCCGCAGAAAATGTTTCGCAAACGAAAAAGCAGTTTATTAGTGATGTCAAAGATAGAAATCTTCGGCTTTTCATTCAATCGTAATCGCCTTCCGCGAATGCACTTCGCCTTGAACATTCTGTGCTTCCTGGCATTTTTCAAAAAATACTTCCTCAAATAATACAGCGTATGATTCGACCCAACTTTTTCCTCCCGAATTTCTGCTAGTTTCTTCTTCTTCATAAGAAAAAAATTGTTCGACCTGAATCTCATGCCTATGAGCGACTTCCATTTTACTTTGGAGCAAAGACTGCATAAGAGCAACGTATCGACTTTGAAAGTTCTTTTCTTCTTAGATGGCAACAAAAATCTAGATCTTTTCGCCGCAATTCTGATTTCATCTCTTCGGTAAAAATCAGTTCGAACAGGAAAATCTGAGCCAAAAGCCGATTTAGAGTAATGAAAATTTGAGTTCACACCATAGTTTCTTCCTTTGAAACCTAAATACGAAGTTGGTCTAGCAATGCCACCAAAATGGGCTTTCTGAATCCTGTTGAAGATAATTTCATGAGTCGGAGCCACAACAACTCTGGGCATTTCCATAGGATGAGAGCTTACGGTCTCCTTCGCATTTTCTTTTGATTCTAAAGATATGATGGCTTCACAGATTTCTTCTGGAGTATAAGCTTCCTGACATTGAGGAAAAGTCACTTCTTCCGGAAATACATTAGAATTGCCAGCACAAGCTGATCTGACCTCCAGTCCAGTATTTCCAATTCCGATAACAGGTGGCGCAGCTAGAATACGCTTTACATTCTCAGATAAACCAGGTTCTGCTCTTTCAGCAGCATTTTGATCAGCAGAAGCGTGCGTTTTATTGTCAGTAGACTCATTTGGATCGTACATTTTTGATTTCTTAGGAAGAGATGAAATAGAAACTTTATGTATAGGAAGGCTGTGCGAGGTGCTTGGTAAATCGGTCGTAGCATCCTCGAGAGCTTTCTGTTTTATTGCTTTACTTCTGCAAATAAGCTGCGCTTCGCTGTGTGGAAGAGAATACTTCACCCTCGTCAGAGGATCATCGGACGCAGAAACACCGTAGTATCTCTTTAACACTGGTTTTCGGAAAGAAGAAGTCTGTGTCGGTAAAAACTTCAAGTTCGATGAGCTCAAATTCGCCGGCGTCTGAGTCGCATCGGAACTCGGATGCACAGGCTGGAGACCTGTTTAGAAAATAAGCATTACAGTTAAAAAAAACAAAGTTAACAATTCAATTACTAGATTGTAAAGTCAATTTTGAGCCGATATTGCGGGATGTATTTAGGAGATGAAAGGGATCCATCTTTCATCACCGTGACGATTGAAATGATGAAGTAAAGTAAAATTCTTTATTTCGTTCCTTGCAACAATTTTAGTCGCGTGCACTTTGAAAAAATGAACAAAATAAATCAGTCAGGAAAGATTTTTTCCAAATTCAACAGTTCTAACACTCATCATGAACAATTTTCACATTATTACTTCAATCAATTATCCGATGTTGTGAAAAAATGACAATTAAGTGTAAATAAGTCATCAGTCATACTGTATATGTTACTTTAGTAGTGACAAAATCTGATTAGAGAAAGTAATTACTACCTTAATTTAAACATAAATGAAATTACATGTTTCAGCTATTTTTAATATAATATGCTTCATTATAAACAATTTTTTACACAAAATAGCAGCATTTACAGAAAAGAAAAAAATCATTTAAAACTCTACAAAAAGTATAAAACATAAATTAAAAGAATATTTAATTTATAAAAATATTTTTTGAGCTATTAATTATTGTGAAAATACAATTGCTAATGCTACAGTAAACATTATTAAAATAGATTTAAGATAGATCTAATTAATAAATAAAATATAAATAAATGATAATTTACAATAAAATCTCTTTAAATAAGTTTAATTAAATTATTAAAAAAATTTTTACTTGTTTTTATGCAAAGTTTGGCATAGGATTACTGTAGCCAATTCTAATATTATAGCAGTGTAATTTTCAGAATTTATGCTTTACTTTACCCAAATTATTTCATAAATATATTTACATATTTAAATTCTTTAAATTTATATACATGCTCGTTTTTCTAAAGTTTATAAATATAAACTACATTTACCACAGTAACAGTGATATGCAAGCATTAATGCTATTAATTGACTTTGAATTTTATGACGGCCTCCTAAGTTACGCTATTTTTTTCAGTGTGTAAGCACTTTAGTATTATCCAATATAAAAAACGCTTGATTTTTACAGCCACAGTGCTTAATACATCTGTTAGAGATTCTTCTTAGATGGCAACAAAAATCTAGATCTTTTCGCCGCAATTCTGATTTCATCTCTTCGGTAAAAATCGGTTCGAACAGGAAAATCTGAGCCAAAAGCCGATTTAGAGTAATGAAAATTTGAGTTCACACCATAGTTTCTTCCTTTGAAACCTAAATACGAAGTTGGTCTAGCAATGCCACCAAAATGGTGAATGCTTTTCAGTATACTGTATTATGTTTACATAGCATTGCATTATAAAAAAAATCAAATGGTCATTTTATTCTGCTATAAATTACGGCTGATTTTCCATAATTATTATTTGTTGCATTTTCGTTCATTTATTTTATTTATGAATAAACAGCTAATGATCCACCTTTCTTTATTTTTCAGTCAGTTTCCTTATAACTAAGGTGCAGTAAGTCTGAGATGCCTATAATACGTGCAGAGCACGATCTTCGTATTGACTGACACAATGATAATAATAATAATAGAATAAGTAATGATGAATTTGTGCTAGAGGAAAAAACATTGAAAACAATAGTCGCATAAGTAAACACAGAAAGGAATAAAATGCATATGGTTCAATAAATTTCGAATTTTTACCACTTTCAAATAAGTGAAGTTTGTTGAAAACTAAAATACTGAAGTTTTCAGTTTAGACAGCATTAAAACATAAAAATTTTGCCTGTTATGCTTGAAAGTGAAAATTATCGATGAGCTGTTCTATGATCAGAGAGAAAGATTGCCGACTGCTGTATAATCCAATTTTTAAATTGTCAGACTCCAAATCTCCACAAGTCATCATGTGGTTATTGGACTTGTACAGACAGTGTTCAGTCCACGATGGATGCATTAGTCACATAAGTTAAACAAAACTAATCGCTATATCACCATGAATTAATTTATACAAGGCATGTTCAGGTGATTTAGGAAGTTGCAGAAAAGCTTCACACGTTTTATCAAAATGTGTTTGTAAGTGATAATTTTACTTTGTTAAATCATATATATATATATGCACATGAATGTGGTATACATGTAATTGTGTTTATATATTTGTTTCTTTTTTGAAAACTTTATTTCTAGGTAACAAGTCTGAGTATAATATAATTTCAATCAGAATTAAAAGTATAGTCATGTTTGATGTAATGCGTTTTATCAAGTGCCGCAGTAAAACAGCAAAACTTTTGTAAAATAGTTCAAAATGTAATTTTAATTTTAAATAAAAAACATTTAAATGAAACTTTTGAAGTGGAAAAAACAAAAGTAATATGTTTAACTAGGATTGTGGACAATGTTTAAAGTGAACAAATCATGAAATGGAAACGTTATGGTGGATAAAGAACAAACAAATTCTTCCAAATGTAGAAAAATTAATAACAATCAATAATTTGTATTCGATTTAATATTAAATTTAAATACAAAACACAAATAGTAATTTGCAAATTGTAACAAATCAGTGAAGTAAAATAAAATAAGATACGGAGGTAATAAAACAAAAAATTGTAAAATTTCCAAAACAATCACAAACAAGTGCCATCAAAAGGATGAATTACCTAACCATGTAGAATTTGCATAAAAACTTTGTGGCCAATAGTCGTAACAAGGACTGTTGCTTGCTGTGTAATGCTGGTACGAGACACCAGTGACCGATGTAGATGCTGAATACTGGCATGAATTTGGAGTGTTTGGGAACATGTCAACTGGCCTGGATTGTAAAATGGACGTCAACCATGGATTTTGCTTTTCCAATGGCAGTGGGGACGATTTGTCAGCTTTGCTTAGCATTCTTGGTGTCCTTTCTTTCTTCTTCCTCGGCTTGTATTTGTAGTCTGGAAATTCGATTGCATGTAAAATGCGCAGACGATCCGCTTCTTCCATGAACGGGCGTCGGTCTTCGTCGCTCAGCTGGCGCCACAGTTTACCCAACCATTTGCTCACTTCGGCGTTGTGCATTTCCGGCAGAATGGTTTTCACTTGTCGACGTTGAGCCTGCGCCCAGACCATGAAGCTATTCATTGGACGCTTTATACGATCTGGAGTGCGCCGACACTTTGTCGCATCTGTATAAGGAGTGTTTGAAACTACAGTTCTACTGTAGTTAATACTGTTTTGGACAATCCTTTCATCAGAATTCATATCGAAAATATATTTTACTTTATTTATATTTCACTAATATACATACATACATAAATATATATATGTGTGTGTGTGTGCGTGTATGTATGTATGGATGTATGTGTGTGTATGTTTGTATATTTACTTATAAATAAATAGCTATATATATATATATATATATATATAGGTATGTATGTGCGTGTGAGAGTGTATTTAAATACATACATATATATATTTATTTATTTATAAATATATGCGCGTGTCTAATTATTGAAGACAAGGCAAACAAGTCTTCGTTGTTTGATTGCCTTTTAACAAAGCCGATGACGATATAATCAGCAGTGATTCACTCACTGCTATACATCAATCAAGCTTATCGACCATTGTTGTGATCCTTAAAGATGACATGCATGTGAATCGGGTCGAAAGAACGCCACTGCAGCAAGTACAGCTTTCTATTGAAAACTACTTTACTAAATTTATATGTTTTTTTAATTATAAAACCAGGACAAAAACAATTCTCTTCTTTGGCCATGCTTTGCACACTGTACTACTGTACTGCAGCTATTGTACTGATTAACCTGAATATATTTTTAAAATGGTTTTACATTTTATGCAAATTTTTATTACCATAATTTCATAGAAAAATTTATAATTGCTTGAATTCAGAGGTTTTATTAATTTTTCATTTCAAATAGCACATGTAAATTTAATTTTTATTTTAAAAAAATCGAAGTAAACAAATTGCAATTACGATTGGTCAAAAAATGAACGTTTTTTAACACAATGAATGCATTGTTTACTTTTTGCTGACAAGTAGCAAGCTTTGTTTGAAGTGCTTGCTAATTTTCGATGGCGAACATGAATTTGATACTTTATTGAAATAATATTTTTTGATAGTTTTTTTTCTCAACTTTACTTTTTCCTTTGTTCGCATCGTATAATTAGAAAAACAGTTTCAAAAAAGTCTGTCAAACGTTTCATTGCCTATTGCCAGCAGCAATACTGTAATGTGAAATACTGGGAAAATGGTGTTCCAGAGATGTCAAACGATGAAATTGAATTGAATTACGAGTTCGCCTGAGGCGTCGTCCATCCGGGCTAGGTGGTCATCAGAACGGCCGTCCATGATGAGTCATGGTCACGTGCTGTTTCTGCGTTGGCAGCCGCTCTTAGCACCGGAGATCTCCACCCGTACGGTAAACAAACAAACAAACAAACAAACAAACAATTGAAAATACATGCGTTTCACATGACGGATCGGTTGCTTCGATCGGGTCTGTTATCGTTCATCACTTTCTACCGTCACCGGCTGCTTCAGCCAGACAAACTGGTCAGCGAACAATATCAGAACACGCCCACCGTAACGAATCACTTTCCCACAAGTTGCAACACTTTTCTTCAACATCTATTGACAAAAGAAATATGTTCAAAATTATTTTTTTTGAAATTTTAATTCAATGCATCTCTCTGCGTTGTTCTTTCTCTTCTTTTCTTGTAACAATATGCTAGTCGCCGACATGCTGATATCAATAGCATAAAATTTACATATTCATTCATTCACTATTGACGTCATCAATTTCCTTCCATTTGAAAAACAGATTTCATCTCAATAAGCTATGATGATCATTGATTGATTCTTATTTCATTTTTCAAATGTGCAACACAAAGCTGTGAAGGCAAAAAAAACAACAAAAAATGCACTACATCTGCGCATTTGATCGGTGGTGAGTGAAAGTCGATGAATGACAAAGGAACGTGCATATTTAAAATTATTTTTTATAACATATGTTGAAAAAAACTTTCCATATCATGAAGCATACAGAAAAAGCACTAAATTGAAAAATAATAATTATTGTAATAAAGGAGAAAAAGAAAAAGATCAGCTTGATAAAAACTTAATTTCTTTTTTCAATTTTCAAAACTCTTTTTATTCGTGATAAATGACATCATCAAAATACAGTACAGACAAGAAAAGCAGGCGCAAATTGCTCATCTTTGCTGTATGTAAAATTCTTTTATTTATACCATCATCCATCATTGTTGACTGGGAAAAAAGGCGAAGAAATGTTCATTTTTCATACACGCTTCAGAGTAAGCTTTCCAAATATGAATAATAAAAATAATAATGACAATAATAGTAATAGTAATAATAATAATAATAATAATAATAATAATTATAGTAATAGTAATAAATAAAAAGGACGAGAAAAAACACATTTGGTAAGGTCGACACTGAAATCTCAGCATCGTCAACATTGGTTCTGAAAAGCAAAACATATAAAAATATTTTTCTTTTTTTTCTTGTTGAAAACAATATATTTAAAAAAAACATTTTTCTGAGATGATTACAAGACCACAGCAACCGATGGACAAGCATTAAAGCATATCGCAGTTGTTGTTGTGTGATCGTTGATGGCAAAAAAGAACAATCCCGATAAGCATTATTATTTAAAAAAAAAGAAAAAAAACAGTATACGCAGGAGATGTGTGACGCATTTCATGACCATTGCTTAGGCTGTTGGTTGGAAAGAGAAAATAAAAGACACAAAAAATATAAGCTATTCTAAACAAAAAAATGTGTGCACAACTTGCACACATGCCCACTGGACGTAGGCTAACAGATATGCGCTGCTAATTGTGTATGTATTGCTTCGTTGCATTTTCATGGTTTCATTTTAATAATTTTCTGATCAACTTTCACTTTTGTTCGTGGGCCTTGGCTCGAGCTCGTTTAAAGCAACAGCATCTGAAAAGTGCAGTGTGGATGACATGCAACGCAATTGGATGTTGAAAAAATTAAAAAGAAAAAAAGTAATAATTTTCTGCATACTTTGTATCACAATCGCCGGAATCCATCTGAGGATTGATCGGCTGCTGAGAACGTACACCGGGATCATCAACCACGTCGACCGTATTCGAATTAATCGCCTGTTGTGTTTCAATAAATAAATAATGCGATCAAAATAAACAACAAACAAACAAACAAATAAACATCACTAAACCGCAGACCATTACTGAACTATGGTGCCTTTCGTTGTGCAGAACGGCAAGCAAGGCGGTCGACTGTCGAAAGTTGCGCATACGATCTTCGGCTTTTTGAGGATTCGACGACAAGCGCCTCTTTTCTGCTTCTTTTGACGAATTGGGCACCGCATCAGACAAGTGAAACGAAGAGCTTGGAGTTGCCTTGAAGTGAAACACATCAAATTAATAAACAACAACAACAACAACAATAATAATAATAATAATGCATACTGCTTGATTCAATTTGCTTGTCCAGTCAAATTCATTGTCGTACGACCAACAATTGCGGTCCATGACTGATTTGAACAATTCCCAACAATAATCATAGTCGGGTGTTTCGAAAAAATCCAAACGTCGAGAATAACGCAAGTAGACGGCAAATTCTTCTGCAAAACAATCACAAGAACAAAATTACACGCATGCAGACAAAAAACAGGCAACCAATTTTACCTGGAAAACCTTCACACAGTACTTCCACCGGAGTTGCCCGTTTGGTGTCACCAATTTTCTGATAACGCTCTTTCAAAGTGTCCGCCTTCAGACCTTGCCATGGCAAGCTTCCACGAAGAAAATACATGAACATGTGCCCCAACGCTTCTAAATCGTCTCGGCGACTTTGTTCTATAATCAAAATTTTAAACCAACTAATTAATTTTTTTTCGATCATTCCTCATTTTTCATTCACCCACCACACCTCATTTTCTCAATGCATGTATGACGTATGAAACATAACATACGCACATTACATAACTACAATGTATAGCTGGAAAATTGAATACTGAAAAGTTAGATTTAAAAAAAGGATTGTTTTTTCTTAATCTATATAAATAATAATAGCAAACTGACTGAATCGAATTACATCTGAAATCAATTAATTAAACATATACAGTTTGCAAAGCATCAATTAAATTTTATAAAAAGTTCAGTATTTCACAAATACAGATATCTCAAAATGTTCTTCTTCACTTTTCAATCTTCCCATTCATCAAAACTACGCCCAAACGACGTTCATTGAGCAAAAAAAATCATTGAAGCGTCAGTTCGCTAACAAGCAATTTCAATAAAGCATCAGCTATGAATTAAAAAGAAAGAAAAAAAATTTTTTTTTTCATTTAAATCTCTGAAAAGCATCGACAACCTTTCATAATTACACATTGAAGCTTCGCCTGTTCTTTTCTTCTCGGTTCTTCTTAGTCATATCATCATCATCATTATCATTATTCATTATATTTTATTAGAAATAAGAAAAAAACTAATCACTATTGAAAATGATTCAATTTTGCACAAACACTACTCATATTACGCAAAAATAACTATTGCATTACAACGCGTTGCATAAAGGTGTAACAAAATTCCAACAGAAGTGAAGAAATCAAAGCTGAAGAAAACAATAAATTAAAAGATGAAGGCAAAAAAATCAAACTAAGAAAAAATCTTCAGCAAATAAAACTTCCACTTCACAAGAAGTGGTACACTTTTCAAAAACATCCAATTAACGTACGTTAAATCAATGCAATTTTCAATGGATAAAATTCTCCTTGCGCGCAAGTGATTTTTTATCCAATTAAACCAATCGATACATTTTCTGCAAGCTCGATTCACCGCGATATGTGCACTGTTTTTCACTTAAACCTTAATTCAATAAGATAAAACACAGAAAAAATTATCCAACATCCTACTTGCAACCATCAGAAACTGCGCCTTGCCCCCCCAACCCCTCCCAAAAAAATAATTAAAACAAATAACACTTTTTTCATCAGAGAATAGTGAATTGCCAGCGGAGTAGGTTATTATGTGGCGAAGGGAATTTGTTGTTTCAACAAATCCATTGAATTCACCGCTTGAAAACAAGACTCATGTGCTATGCTTATTGATCCACTACTGAATATATATTATATACATCTATATCTATATATATATATATATATATAATATATGGTAAACAATTCAAACCAACTATTGACAGCCTGCTATTCGATTTGCCGTTTGACCCTGTTGGCAACAAGCATGCTTTCGAGCTTGAAAATCTCTGGCCCATGACCAAAATGCCGTCGAAATTGCAACGTTGCTCAAAATGCAACTATTGCAGCTTATTATGCAAAAGCAACCAATTTAATTTCCAACCTCCGTTAATACTGACAATTCCTAGTTGAGACAAGTGTGATTTATTAGAAGAAATGAAATTGTTGTTCAAATCACTGGGCCCGTTTTACAATATAATACATGCATATATTATATAAGTCTGATATTTCAGTTGATTTCAACTTTTTCTCCTTCTATATAAAGATTTTGTTTGTTTGTCCATTTTTCTGTGACTATTTTTTTTGAACCATTCTAAAGTTACACGCCGCATATATCACGCCAATCAATTTCACCACCTCTGATAGTGCAAAAAAAGAGAAAAACACCAACACTGATGGGAAACAAATATGAAAATGCATTATGTAAATGTAGTTGCATCAACAATGAGAATAGTGATAATAAATGAAACTGAGCAACCTTCTTTGCACAGAATCGATCGAAAAGAAGGAGAGAGAGAGAAAGACCATTTTTCGAAATAAAACCTCGCAAGTTGTATCTGAAAGAGTTTAAGCAAATTAATTCTATTTAAACATTTGAAGAACTGAAACTATAAACAGCAAATACATGTGAACATGATGAAAGTCCAACAGCAATTAGCTGAGCCATTCAGTGTAGCAGAAAAATTCAATTACACTTCTGCTACATGCAAACTGCGAACAGTAAACTGATAAATGAAGAAATATTCAAAAAAAAACTAACAAATAAAAATAAAATATAAAATATAATAGCCTACCTCGACCCAAATGAGTGTTGATGGACATGTATCTTGCGGTACCAGTCAACGATTTGTGCTCTCGGTAAGGGATGTGCTTGCTGGTGTCCGGATCGATGTACTCCTTTGCTAAGCCGAAGTCAATTATGTGGACAATGTGTTGTTTGCGAGTTGAGTGACGACCGATGAGGAAATTTTCCGGCTTCACATCCCGATAAATCAAATGCTTCGAATGGACATATTCCATGCGCCGCAACAACTGCATGGCAATCATGCAAACCGTCTTCACCGAAAATTTTCTATCACTAAGATCGAACAAATCTTCCAACGAGTGACCGAGCAATTCCATCACCAGAGCGTTGTATTTACCGCACGGACCAAAATAATGCACCTGGGGTATACCCTCTGCAAAAGCAAAAATACCATTAAATACGACGATAAATTTTCAATTATTTGTTTTTTTTATAAATTCTTTCTTATTTTTGTTTTTTTGTTCGTTTTGTTATAAATTCAACATTAGTTCAACATTAGAAAGCAATCCTGTAAAAATCGACTTCCAACCAATCCAACAGATTAATGTACAAAATGTGATGCTAATTTTTCACCGTATCAATTGAGGAACAAATTGAAAAGCATTATTCGCAAAACAAACACGCGGCAATCATCCTCTATAGGATGAGTTAGAAAGCAAAAAAAAATACAAATTCCATTTTTTCCCACATTCACATTCACACAGAAATGCAGCGCATCGACGACATTTACGCAATATCCAGAAATTTTTCAACTGCAACAACGCTCCAATTGAGTAAAAATCAATCATAATTTTGGGAAAAATTTTTCAAATTATTCAATCTTACTTCAATCATTTCAGGGTAATATTTCCCGATAGCGTCCAATGGCAGATAATAATAAATAACAGCCGCCAATTCACCAGTTAAACATTTAGGTCAATTTCAACTTTCACCAAATATAGAAAGGAGTTCTCGTTCGTGAAAATTTCTTATTCACTTTTATTAATTTTACAATTGAATGCATTACTATTATTACATTTAAAAATAAACCATTTCAAATCAACTTCAACGTGAAAGTAAATAATTTTGAAAATTTGACCAAATAACAACTTTCATTCAGCTGTTGCGATAATAAATATGAACCAACCGTAATGTAATCGTACAAATTAATGCTGACCTCAGCTGAAACAGGGTTCGTTTAAATATGAATTTTTGAAAAATGAGAAAAAGTTACCTCTGCTGAAAAACTAGTCAAACAGAAGAAGTAGCATACATACTACATCAAAGAGAAAATTAAAGCATTCGAATAAAAATGAATAAAAATTATACTCGGTCGATTTCACACAAGCAACAATTAAAACATTTTTGAATATTAGGAGAAAATACATTCTTTCATTCTTGAAAATTACCAATAAAAATAAATGAATCTGAAGTCTATGCACCGGTAATTTTTGTACTGTAAATTGGAACTAATTTCTTCAACATTCAACGCTTTCGAGTTTTCAACTACGCTTCAGCTAACTTGATCAAATCCGGCTTGGCAACATTTCTGGTAGACGCCTTGCCGCTTATTCAACTTTTCCATCAAAATTGTATCGCTTCAAAATGACCTTACGTCAAATGCCAAATGACAACAAAGAATGCGTTGCCAATAAGCAGGGCATAGAAAGAAGAAAATCTGTTTTCAAACTATTTCATTATATACTCGCCTTCTTTCCTATGCTTTTTGCCAACATTCATTGTAATGAAAAGTTCTTTTAAAAAAAAGTGCTTGAAAATCAGTTATTATTAGTGGACACGTGGCGGTGCCAAGGTGATCGATTGGTTAGGGCCACTTCCACATACATACGCGCATGTTAATCATAATCACAAATTGCGAATAAAAGAAAAATACATTTACACCCAAAAAATGTGTTAAATTTGAAACGGTAAAGCTGAGAAATTAAAATGAGAAATTACAATTACAATAAAATTCATACCTGACACACCAAGCAGCTTATAAAACCGAAATTCCAAATGAAGTTGAGGTGCCTTAGAACGCATCGGTTCCAATTTGATCGCCACATGTTCATTATTGTATAAGTTTTTGCCTATATGAAAAAAATAAAATACTTAAAACGCTAAAAATTTATCTTTTTTAAACACAAATACCTAATCTGAGTTCACCGAAGTTTCCGCATCCAATTTTTTTACCAACTTTAAAATTCGGACCGACCATGAGCACGCCGCATGATGAAGACGCGGATGAGCCATGAGCACCAGAAGAACTGGTAGCCGTCCGGGACGTGGCCATCGTCTCCCGAAATATAGCAATGGAAGACTATACTTTTCGGATTGAAATTATCTGAAAAAAGAAAAGCATGAGCTGTTGAAACAGCAGCTCAACCCCATTCAGATGACCGTATTGCGCAAGAACCAAAAGCAAGAAAGCGCGACAATCGAGAACAATAATGCAAATGCACAAGAAACTTGTACCAATTATTCTAAGAAATGTTTTTAAAAATTTTAATGAAAATACACGATACATAAATTCCACCTCGACACAACTGACACTATTCTGACTAGACGTACAAGACGAGAAATTGTGGGGAAAATTCAGCAAAAACACAAGCACACACAAAACAGCAGTTGATCACAACGGAAAAGAAATTCAAATGTGAAATTACCAAAGCCGGCTGAACAGATCCGTTAAGTGAGACTGCACTCGTTTTGACAAACGAAGAAAGGCTGACTGTCAAGCAAGTCTCGCCGACATTGAACACAGCTGCCGCATCAGACGTTCACTTACAAAGCAATCGTACATCTAAGGTGTACTGTAGATAATCAGGTATCATTTCTGCGTACCTCACTGCCGCCCTAATTTGGCGTCGCTACAATGTCTTGGTGACACGAACGCCCCCACATATACTGATTGAAAATTTTATCAAATTTATTGGCCAAACAGCGCAGCTAGACAATGAAAACCAATAAATGAATTGGAAAACAAGCAACAATATGACAATGAAGTCAACCTCCGTCATTTTAGCATCACAAAATATATAATATATAATATAATATTATATTATATTATATTATATTATACAATATATAATAACCATTTAATGCCAAACGGTACAGTTGCTGTGCACTTCTTCTTTTATTACTTATTTGTTAACAGAAAATATTTCATTATAAATTTTATCCTAATCAACCAGTTTTGTGGGACAGTAAAAAATTTTTATAGCAGGCAACAATCTTACTGTATGATCATTGCCATAATAGGTTCATCGAAAGGTCAGAGGTAATTGAAAAAGTGGAATTGAAAAAGTGGCTATTGAAAATTGTTATAAAAATGGAGAAAAAATCAAACCAAAATACAATTCGCTATTCGATGTTCACTTATTATACAGACGTTCAGCTGCATCATTGGTAACAACATCATCAAGTAAATAAAATACAACAAACAAATGCAAGCGTGTAAGGAATAATTACGAGAAAAAACCACTCTTTTAATACCCCTACGTTGTCGCTGCTTTTCGCGAGAAGAAAAGTTTCACAGACAATTCTGTCTATTCAAAAAAAAATCTAGTTCGTTTCTATCATGAATAAACGATGCGTGCAGAAATGGGATAATGAAATTTATAACGTTTAACAATAAAATGTGCACACGTTTAACAATTTAATGTGCACAACTGTGCAAAACTTTCAATATGAAAATTTTATTTTGAAGCATTCGTTTGACATTAAGATGGAAAACGTTGAATACGGTGCTCAAGTGATTCATTTCTCAAAAAGCAACATCTAGTTGAAAAATTAGAAGCATTACACAAGGAACAGCAATTTAATTTTACAAAAGCGAGAAGTGTAAATATTAATCAACTGAAGTAAATTGAAACAGTCATTTGATCTGCTCATAATTTATAAAGAAAACAAACTTGTCAAACAAATAACTACTATGAGATGAGATGAGATGAGATGAGATTTTGCATTCTTAAAATAATGAATTATGACTGCTGATTTTTCATTGCTGCTTCAATTTATGCTAGGCTAAATGCAAGATTGAAATCACACGTTAAAAAATGATAATTTCAAACTCAAAGCAGAAGAAAGAAACAAACAAAGAAACATTTTCCAACGCAACAATTACCACAGAACTTTAACACGTTTGATTAAAAATAAAATAACTAATAATTATGCATACCGTCATAAAATGTTTTAGTAAGCAAAATATTCTTCTTCTACTTTTCAAACTCTGCTTTGCGATCTAACGAATCAACGCAAACTTTCAAATAACAATGAAAACTGATGTACAGTACTCTTTGTGACTCTCATGTTAATAAAAGTCACTGCAAAAAAAGAAAATAAAAAATTACTGCAGTATCAATAATATTTGATAAAAACATGTAATTATTATCATATTACAATTGAACTAATTAAGGTGAAAATTTTTGTAACAGCTCTATCCTGACAATAAATATACTTTCCATGTTATACGCAAGACAAGAGATGAATATGAGAATTGAAATTTTTTCAAACTACAGTTTTTAATAACTGTTCAGTAATGGTAATTGAATATTTGCAATTTAATACATTCATTCATCCGTGATGACTATGATTAGCAAGAACAAACAACAATTCATTATCATCTTGTAATCTATTATCACATAATCAATTTACGGGCCAGTAAAAATGCTAACATTGTACAAAGTGCATTTATCGACCAATAAGTTCATTCTTGTCTTTCTTCACCATTGATAACATGCATTCTTGAACAGAATATTCATCGTTGAATGAAACGTAGTTTATTTACCGGACGTATTTTATCATGCTTGAAAAAGAACAAGAATCATGAACACGTAAAAAAGCTACGCAAAAGAAAAAAAACAAGAATATGCAAATATAAATTATAAAATCCACAAATGAACGTGTGATCAATCTGTTGAAATAAATATTGAATAAGATGTGATTAAAAAAAAGAAAAATGAGAAATCTACAAATGATATCATCAATATAGTTTGAAAAATTGTGAATACATCAAAGCGTTGGCATCGACCGCTTGAGCAACGCCGACCGTTTTGGCCGGATGCTTGCAAAGCAATACTGGCGTGTAGATGAAAAGCACCTCCTCGCGCATCCAGCTGGCTATTGGATTGTGTGCGTTGAAGCGGTACTTGCGGTCAGTGCTCTTGTCCACCAGATGCACTTCGCTGACTCGAAGTTCCAACGAGTCCAGATCGCCGCCGGACTTTTTCTGACCACAGGCTATTTCCGCGGCTGCCACAGCACCAGCAGCCAACGAAGCGGCGCCATTCGACCATTCAGTACCGCGGGTGGCGATCATGTGGAACGTCAAACTGTGCAAATAGACCCTTCCGAGACGGAAGTATCGACGTTTTGAATTTTCTTCAGATTTCCTGGGACCGTATTCATGCAGTAGCCAATCCAAAATTTCCGTCGCCTTGTGAGCGTGAATGGTTATCGACTTGAGCGGATATTGGTCCGCATACGGTCCACCACCAACATGAGATATGATCATCAACTCTTGTTCAGAAAGTGCTAACGAATCCACGTAAGGTATTACCTGAAAAATAAGAATAATATTAATAATTAACACAATAACGTAAAAAAAAGAATAAAAGCACTTTGTGTAAAAGCATTTTCACGAATTCTTTGTTCGACATGTGGCCAAGTTCCAAATGAAAAGGTATCCGCCGTCTTGCTTGATTTAAATTACGCTTAATGACGGTCAATTTTTCTGTCCAAAGTTCTTTCGCTTGAAATTCCAACAAATGCAAACCAGTCAGCACTATCAGATCTGGTCGAAAGTTTGGAATCGTGTTGAAGAACATATCAATAATGATTGCGCTACTACTGAACAAATAAATAAATAAACAATCAAATTAATTAATCAAATTGGAAAACAAACGCTTATTATCAACCTGAAATGATCGTGAGATGTGATAAAACGACTATAGCTGGGCGCAACGTAATCACCCCACGTCTCACCATATCGAAATTCCATAATCAAGTGATATTCATCGCGAGCAATAACGGTGGAATTTTGCGTGGAAATTCTGGGATGCAAAAGTGCTTTCAATTTTGGACCAATCGGACCTACCAGAACCACTTCGGCATGGTCAAAATCGGATGCAATGTTGTGCGCAATCAAAGCTGCATTGCCTCCAATTGCAGCCTGAAATATTTTTTGTTGTCTTCAAATTTCACTTCATTCAAAAATCACAAATGCGCACAAATTAATCACCTCGGCTGAAGAAAGTTTCGTCTCAGCTACGCTGATCAGTTCGTTGAACAGAGCTGAATTAGCCACAAACCGTTCAGTTGGAACTCCACGACTGAAGCTCAACGCGAACATCTCCTCCACTTGCTGTAAAGTTTGAATTTCATGATGATCAACGGCTGAACTGGGCTGTACATTCAACCTGGACATCATCTGAGTACCCGAGACGATCAGATCCACATCACTGTTAATACTGAAATAAAATAATCGCTCAGATGGAACAATTCGAAGAAGCTGAACACAAATAAATAACTAACTATGCCAATAATTAATATGATTATATTGTTCAATTAATGAAATCATCCTACCCGATGAGGATATTCTTGAATTGAATAGAAGGCACTTGCATCATTTTTTGCCAAGATTTGATCAAAGCCTCTTCCATAAAAAAAGGCACTTTGTGTTCGGGTTTCGTGTAAACACTGTACAAATAAGACACAAACGCAGCTGTTAAACCGGCTATTAAAAGCCGATTTGACGACGATTCAGCCATGAAGAAGCCTAATTTCAAAACAAAATTAAAAGCAAAGCTTTGTTAAATTTTATTACAAATAACAATAATTTCACAGTAACACTTTCAATTCAAAAAAATTAAATAAAATAAACTTACTACAACGTATTTCGCACCTCGAAACCAATTTGTTCAAAAGCAGATGCTATTTCAAATTCTAGTAAAACAGGTTCAAATGTAGAATTGTGCTGTGAATTTTTAACCAGTTTCAAATTGCAACGAAATATTACTGCGAAGGAAAATGCCGCATCTACCGCATGAACAATATTGTCAACCGGTGGCTAACAATATTGCAGAATGACATCAATAAGCTAAAAAGAGCCAAAACGCCACGCCCATGGATACGTTCAAATTGCTGCTGTTTGTCACTGCCAAACTGGTCTCTTTACGCTAACATGCAATCACAATGACAACATTAATCGTCTGTTCCATTTTAATTCAATAAAAAAAATCTTCAGAAAACATACATTTTATTAGGCGTCATAAATAAGTGTTTGAAATACGAAAATTCCTTTTTTTTAAAATAACTATAATTTTACTAAATTTAGACGAAAATTTCATCTCACGTCATTTGGTGAAATACATGCAACAATAAAAAATAAAATTTATCAACTTAAAGAAAAAAAATCACATTTGTAAATGTACAAAAGCAAATGACAAAAAATTTTTCATTCAAAAATAAAAAACCATATGCATCAAGTAAACATGTAGTACTGTAATTAAAATAAAATTAAGATGAAATTTGATAAAGCGACTTCAGTTGATCATCTTTTACACACTTTTTATGGCTACTAAAGAAAGAAAGAAAAATTATTAACATCTGTTAATAATTGGCATATCAAAAAAGTTAAAATTAAGTCAAGAACAACTTTTCGAATTACATTGATAATATTTGAAACGAAAAAAAATCCAGCTAATCTTCATAAATTTCTCAATATAAAATCATTTATTAATTTAAAGACAATTAAAAATACATAGTTTCAAGTGAAATTATTAACTTTCAAAAATGATTAATACTTGAAAATTACAATTATACCGTGTCTTAACTTGATCAAGTTGATTAATGTAGTGCAGAAATTTTAAGAGTATAAATTTTAATGGCTAATTTCCAAGCGGGTTTTTTACCCATTAATTGGCCCTTTTCTATTAATAGCTTTTAACTTACATTTTATTTGTATAAAAGAAGTGATTTTGTTTTCTTTGAAGTACTTTAAATTAAAAAAATTTTATTTTAGAAAATGTCCAAATCAGAAAAATTAGATTTTGATCCTTATGATTTGTTGGAAGTTGATGAAGATGCCACAGAGAACGATGTTATAAAAGCATATCGAAAGCAAGCTTTGAAATGGCATCCGGACAAAAATCCCGACTGCAAAGAGCAAGGTTTGCACTTTAGCATTTAGTTTCATTATATTGCAATGTTTTGGATGTTGTACTTTGAAAACTTTTGCGTTATGTATATTGTGTGCATTGGTAAATGAATGGAAAGGTTTTGTTGCGCTTCTTTTCTGAAGAAATTGATTTTAGCGTCGGCAATGTTTTTGAAAATATCTCGATCATTGGAAATTCTTACCGATGCTAGCGCTCGAGCTGCGCTTAATCATTTGCGAAAAGCTAAACGAGAAGCGAAGAAGCGTTTTGAGCATTTGGACAGTAAGCGTCGAAAATTGCGAGAAGGTAAGTTAAGTTGGAAGAAATATTTTGCCTTATTAAAGACAATTCTTGCTACTATACAAAAGATAATTTGCAGAGTTGGAGGTACGAGAAAATACTGTAAATTTGAAAAAAAATGAAGAGCAGCAAGCTTATAAAGATCTAGCTTCGGAGGTATTTGTGATTTTTGCATTGAACGGCTTCAGTTTTTTTCTGAATATTATTCTGTTTTATATTGAACGACTGCGAAAAGCTGGTTCGAAAATATTACAGCAAGAACGAGAAAAAGTTGAGAAGAAAATTCGGGAAGAGCGAATGCCCGCAAGCAGTAGTCATCTTGACTTTGTTCTTAAGGTAAATGACAACTTTTAATATATTTAAAAATTTACTCACCAATTTCTTAAATGAATACTTCTTCATTTTGCTTCTTGCTTTGCTTGATAGCAATTTGTAAAGCATTTTTTATGTTTCACAGTTGATTTTTATTTCAGATAAAATGGGATGAATCAATGACAAATGTTTCGGAAGAATTAATTCGTGAACAGTTTGAAAAAGTGAGAAATGAGAAAATGTTCCATTCAATGAACGTATTTTAATTAATATTCAATATTTTAGTTTGGCCAAGTGGAAGATGTTATTGTTAACAGAGGTTTGAAAAAGTTTGCCATTTTGAGCTTTGCTAGTGAGGAAGCGATGTCGAAAGCGAAAGCAGCATGCGATGATTCTGCAGTACCGTTTCGATATGCGTCGGATAAATCAAAGGAACATGACCAAACTACCGAAACTACTGCGAAATCTGATTCAACGAATGAATATCTCGATCGAACCACACTCAAAGGACACTTACGTTTTGAAAGTGATATATTGTCCCGAATGCGTGAAGCTGCCCTGAAACAAAATGCCACCAAACAGTAGCGATTGCACACAGATTTTTTGCCGCATGTTTTAGCAATTTTAATTAATTAAAAATTTTGCTATTTGTACACAATTGTATCTATCACTGTTATTATTGCTGTTTATGCTTTATACAGAATTGTGTCTAGCTTCTTGTGTTCAGATGTGAGCTTCGGAGGGAGCTTCGGCGTCAAGGCTTATTATGTTACAAAACAAGTAAACAAAATGATATTGCCATGTTGAATGCTTTTAGTAGGCCTGGTCAATTTTACCAGGGATGTCGCACAAAATATATTTATCATTTCTTCCCATGAGTATTTTCTAGCTCACCTCAAATATGCGCAGCTTAAACGTGAACACTTCGACAAGTTCAGCAACGGATGTATTAGTGCAAATTTTAATTGCAAAACAGCACTGATCTGTTATTTCTTTGGCAGGTTAGAAATATGCAAATGAATGATGATATTATCTACAAATTTATCTAGCGAGTGATTTTCTCTCGCATCTTATAATCGTGAATTTGCTTATTGACATAATGCGAGTTGTTTGAGCACACAGTTCATAATGTGTTCTGATATTTCATCATATTAATGTTGTCACCAGAAAAATTACAAAAAGAAATAAAAGAACCCCATGTAATAATATCACTGTACATTTACGTGATACGTTTAGAATTTACTTGATGCTTCACATTCAATTTTTGAACTAATATTGTATTTTGATTTGCTTTGCGATATATTAAAAGAACGATATATTTGTAAAAAAACAGTTCTCGTATCATCATAGTATACTGTAAATTGTACAGAAATGTAAGTACAAATTGTCTTATGCTTGTTAAAAGTGAAAATAATACCAATAGTTGTTGTTTGAGACAAGAAGTATCGTAATTTTATTAATAGAAACAAAATTAATTTTCAATTCATAACAATTTAACAAATATTGTATCATTCGGTTTGTAGCTCATCGATTTCATAGCAATTGAACTGTGTGATACAATTAAGACTGTCAGACGTTAAAAGGAAATAACTTTTAGTAAAAAAATGAATTTCACTATACACACCATACAAAAATACAGCCATATCAAATTCAATGTGAATTTATCAATAAATATAAAAAGCAGTTTAAAAGCGACAATGAAAGATTGAAGCAATTTTATAGCCCGATTTGTGTAATTCAAATTTAGACGTACCTGTCGATTGCAGACCAAAAAATTGCTAGCATCGTGAATTATAATATATTACATATTACAAAATTTGCAACAACTTTGCAAACTCGTCGCCGTTGAACAAGCATTGAAGAAGGTTCGCACGGGCAGTTTGAAACAGTTGAATTCAATGCATTACATTCAAATTTCACAATTTCATTCCGGTTGAAAAGAGAAAAAAAAGTTGTGCATTTTTTCTATTCGTGGGAATCCAAGTGATCAATTAATAATCATCAGAAGCAAAAATTTTTGATTGATCAATTTGCAACTGAAATGTCATTAAGCGCACTGTGAAAGCTGAAAGTGTTGCAAAATTGCATTGCACTCTCGAAAGCAACACATTGGAAAAGAAGAAAAAAACGTTTTTTTTCAAACAAATATAGAAAATTATTCGTGTTTTGTTCAAAATAAAACGTACATTATGTTTCATTTTACAATTTCAATTATGCAAAATTGAGAAAATTTGTTTTGTTCCATTTTCTTCAGTATGAATGCAGCAAAAGTGACTTTTCACTCTTTCTTTTACTTTTTTTTCCATTTTCACTGCAACATTGCAAACGAACATTGTGCTGATGGTAAAAAATTGTTACGTAAAAAATAAACAATACAACATTGTAATGAGAAATTAATGCTTGAATTTCAAAAACTGTAAAAGAAAGTAAAAGAAGAAATGAGAACTGTCTTGCTTGGGGCCATTGACCACGCAATTTGATGGTGTTGGTAGAAATTTTCCAAAATAATACAATAAGCTTTAAAAATTAAAATAAATAAATAAATAAATAATAATAATAATAATAATAATAATAATAATGGAAAAATTGAAAAAAGTAACTGGTAAAACGCGCGTGCTTTATGCTGAGCCGGCGTGAGGTTGATTTGTGACAAAGAGTAATGTTCAAAGTTGAGGAGGATAATTTCCAAACGACAGACAGATAAAATGAGTGAAAAGCAATAGCAAGTGAATAAAATGGAATAAAATACCGGAAAAATGAGTCAATGAGTGAGTCAGTGAGTGAGTTTGTGAGTGAATCAGTGAGATAAAACGACAGTCACTGGTTGATGAAGATCGGCAATCAAATGATTCTCACGAGGGGTGATTTGTCACGGTGGTGGTAATAATAATTGGTCGTGTTCGTCTGTTGCTGCTGCTGCTGCTGCTGCTGCTGCTGCTGATGATGATGATGATGATAATGCCGCCGCCCCTTCGGATGTAGCCTCCGGTCTGGGTGAACAGACGTTGATGGCCGAAATCGACGACGCCAAAGTGGTGATGCCGTGCTCGACTGGAGACAAACTGTGCACTGTCAACGGTACCGGTGCCAAGAAGTTGTACGTCGCCTCGGGCGACTGGTAGTAAAACAGCGATCTCAAACGGGGATCCATCAGCGAAAGAACTTGGGCGTTGGTCGGATTGGACGTCTGTCCGGCGGCGGGTTCGACCGCTGGATTCAGGGCATCGTCGCCAGCGGCAGCGGCAACTGGAACCACGGCCAGGGTGGGTTCGACCGATGGATTCGCCGGGCCGGAACGCGGACGTCTGTTGGCGCGTTGGTTGTGGCTGCCTCTGGTCGGGTTGTTGTGAGTACGGGCGTGGCGGGTGATCAGATCCCGTCGACTGGCCGCATACGGGCATATCGGGCACTGGTAGGGCTTTTCGCCGGTATGCGTGCGCTTGTGCGTACTCAGATGGTCACTGCGAGAGAACAGTTGACCACAAGTGCGACAGGAGTAAGGCTTGACGCCGGTGTGCAGACGCATGTGCCGTGTGAGCATGTCGCTCCGGCTGAACGTCTTCTGGCAGACCGAGCAGAGGTGCGATTTGGTCCTGGTCGGCTTGGGCGGCTTGGAGGTCTCGTTGGAACCGTCGGCAGAGGAAGCTTTGTGGTTCTTCTCCATGTGCTTCAAATAACGCGCTCGTGATTTGAACTCTTGACAACAAATTGAACACGTATACGCGCACGACGGTTGCGTCGAATTCACCAGCTCGCAGTGGTCGACGTTCACAGGCAGCGGTTGCGGGGATGCGGCCAGTGCGCGTGCAGGATAGAACGCCACCGGACCGAATTGGTCGCCAATACAAGGTGCGATCACGTGCACAGGTGGCGCTGTCAAGGTTATTGTTGGCGCCGGAGCTTGGAAACAAGCTGGCAGTGGCAAGCCGCCTATGCGCACGCCTGCAGCAGACATGGGACTGAAAAGCGACGGGAAGTTGAAACGGTAGCCAGTCAACGACGACCTCTGACTCAACGTCTGAGCCAAAAGCATCGTTCCATGAGTGGGTGTGGCATCCATTGGCAGCTTCTTCTCTTCGTGACAGTTTCGATCGCAAGACGGTCCCGGTTCCAGACTAGTACCGCTGGCATAGTGAGAGCGCTGCTGTCGGTGTCGCTGTTGTTGTTGTTGTTGCTGCTGTTGATGTTGTTGCTGTTGCTGATGTTGATAATGATGATGCTGTTGTTGTTGTTGTTGTTGCTGCTGCTGCTGTTGCTGTTGCTGTTGCTGCTTCTTCTTGCGTGCATTCTGGCCTGGCGACGTTTCAGCTCTGCTCGTCGAGCCGCTGACAAAGCAGTCGCTATCTGACAAACTACGCCCACGCAGGGCAGCCGTTTTGGCGTGGTCAAACGAAAACCGTGAACGGTCAGCACCGGCAGTGGATTCGAATTGGTCAACGTCGGAAAATGGCGACACCGGTCCAGGGCTGAACGTCAGACAAGGACTGGGCAAGTCTTCTTTGTAATCCGAGTCCGGGTCGGTCAAGTCTGAATTTGAGCTCTTCTTCTCCCTGAACACGGTCCAGGACGAGTTGTTGACGCTTGAACACAAGCTGGACGCGTATCCACTGGACGAATATACGGACAACAAGTCGCTTTTGTTGTCGTTGACCACAGGCGACGGAGGGTCCGGCGACTCGACCAACGACGGTGGTTCCGGAACGTCGACGACCACTTCTGGCATTTTCAAAGCAACCGTGGACGACGTGCCGCGAACACTGCGTTCCGCCGTAGACATGCTCTTCAACTTCAATTCAGGCAAACCTGAAATTACAGAAAATAAACAAACAAAAGCTTATTATTGCAAATGAGAAATACTTCAATAAGTTTGCGGTGATATTCAAAACTGAAACTACTGTCGCATGGAAAAATGTAAAGTGGCAAAAATGAAAAAGCACAAAACAGAACAATTTGAACGTTGATTGAATCCGAAAACAGGTTCCCGGCGCTGCTGAAAGCCGGTTGCGCGCAGACGGCTGGCTAACGGTCGGTTTGATTGATGCGACGCGGAGTGTGATGCTCATGCAGTGATCAGACATTGGAGCCGACGGATATCATCAAATTGTTGTACAAAAGCGGAACAAGCCATGCAGACCGTGGCGACAGTTTGGGCCGCCTGCCGGACCCAATTGGGGGCCACGCCCTGATTCACCAAGTTCTCACGAGATTGAACAACAGCAGAGTCAACGTAGTTGTCATTGTAGTCATTTTTCATACTGACTTGAGGAGAAAAAAGAAAAACAAATGCTAATTGAACAACATTGCCCCAAAGACAACCAACAACTAATGGAAAAAAAAGTAAATTTTAGCACATTCTTTTTTGTACCTTCTTTTCAAAAGATTACTGTAATTGTTTGGATGGAAAAGTATCAGGAAAAAGTGAAACGATGGAAGGTAAATTTTAACGTACAAAATCACATATATATTTTAAAAAAAAGAAAAACATTCGTAAATTATTGTTTGCTTCGACGTGCGAAGACACTATTCTCAACGTTCACTTTGACAAAGTGACAATGAAATTGATCAACCAAAATCACACACAAAAAGCAAATAATTTTGTGACGGTAAATGCAAATACAAACAAAATAATACTTTAACGTTTTTTAAATGAATACTTGAGGAACAGAAAAAACAAACATTTAATTTAATTTAATTGAAATGAAAAATGAAAAGGAGAAAAAATGATGTGGAAAGATTGATTTGATTGATTCACGATCACTATATTGTTGTTGTTTGTTTCAAGGGGTAATTTTTGAAGTTGTTCACAGTCAAATTGCTAAAATTGAATGAACAAAAGCACAACAATTCACACAACTTACATTATCAATGTGCCGGTGCTGGTAATGGTTAATGTGATTCGTATATTCTACATGCAATGGAACAGCGGTAGAGAGAGTTGTTCAAATTGGGTGCTATTTTTAGATGATCACATGTCAAAATAAAACGAAAAAAATGTAGCAGTTTAGAAGTGAAATTGAGTTAGCTTTCAAAAGCTTAAAGAGCTTTCATTATTTATTGCCAAATGATAACAACAATGGCAGCTGGTGTTACGCAAATGAATATCTTCACTTTTAAAAGTTTATGCTCATAAATTGTCATTCTTGTTCATTTTATTCATGTAGCCTTCGCGCAAATGTATATTAATATAAATATATAAATGATGTTGCAGATGTTCAATTTCTAGGCAAAAGCATTTTTTTATTTCGCGTTAAAGCTACTGCTAAAGATGCATTCTTGTATGCATATGACCAACAGATGCATGAAAAAGTTGTCTTTTTCAAAACATGCAAATGCACCAATCTCTCTCTCTCTGAAAAAGCGATGAATAACTTGCAAGAATGATTTCAACTTGCAGCTGCTGTGGCAAAATGCAAAATTTGCGGACAACATTATAATAATGATAATGATGATAATGATGATGATGATAATAATAATAATAATAATAATAATAATAATAATAATAATAATAATAATAATAATAATAATAATAATAACAAAATGCGCGTATATAATGATAAGCAAGCAAGCAAGTAAGAAAAAAAAAAAAAAGAAGCAGATTACGTTGAAAACTTTTCAACAACTTTTAGCAAGTGCTCTTTGATTGACAAAAAAACAAATCAGATGAAAGCAATGCATCTGTATTTAAATAAAACAAAATAAAAAATAACTCTAATTATATAACATTTGAAATTGAATTCTTTCATTGAAATAGTTTTTTTCTTAAAAAATATTTATTAATGTAATTTTGGAAATTTTGAAAAATCAAAAAAGAAAAGAAGGCATTTTATCAGGCAGTTGAAAATTGATGGATGCATACGATTTGAGAGCTTTTTTTCTCGTTTTATCGCCACTTTCAATGCACAGCATACTCATCAAACTGAGACAATTGGAATAATGTGAAGATAATTTTGGAAATTGAAAAACTTTTTGAGAAAATAGCAGCAAATCAATAAAACAAACACCACGACGACGACGACGACGACGACGATGATGATGCTGATGATAGGCCTAATTTAAATTGTTGGAATTTTGCCAAATCAAACTGCCCTTCTATTATCATTATTATAAAACATTTGTCACTGTTTCATTAGTTAGTGATTATGCAAATTAATACACTCAACAGTGATCAGACAAATATTATCATAATATGACAGAAAATGGAAAATAATTCTAATCATCAACTAATCAAACAACATTAACATACCGACACAATGATTTATTTTTTCCATTTATCATGAAATTAAAAATGAGAATAAGTTGTCAATTTATTTATTATTAGAAACAAAATATCAAACGCATCTTTGAAATATAAATGCAAATGACATCACACGAAATGATAAAGCTAAAGCCGGCCGGTTGATATGATATAAAAATTATCAATCTATAAAATTAAATGTCACCGTTGTTGTGTTGAATAAATTATTTTCATTTTTAATTTCATCTCGTTGTTCATCTTTGCTTATTCTTTTTTTTCTGGTGAAAGATTCAATCGAAGAAGAAGACCTAACAGCTTTTTTATGCTCTCGACTCTCTTCTTATTTTTTTTTTTTGAACTTCCCGTCCGCGTTGTATATCAGCATTAAATTAATACCATATCTGATTAAAGATCACATTTTGCAAAAATCAACTCTGCTAATAATTAATCAAAAGTTCTCTTTTCCATCACAAACGACTACTTCTTCATCTTTCTCTCTGCACATAATTCGCAATTCTATTTTTACACATAATTACATTTTTTCTTCATATCTATTATATGCAGTTTTCACAATTTAAGAAAAATCATCATTTTCATACATTGATCAAAATTATTTCAAAAAATAATTGCTACTTTTCTTTACTTTTCAATGTTGCATATATACACAATTTTAGATGAAGTTGAGAAATTTATCCAAACACAAAGTAATGGATTATCAGTTTTCCTTCCAACAAAGCAGTTCTGTTTGTAGGAGAAAAAAAGCTGTTCACCATCACCAGTTGAAGCAGTAAAACGAACTTTTCCGTAATATGATGATTCATTCAATATTGAATATCAGGTTGACAGAAAAAATATTTTTTTTTTTCAATATTAAACTTCTTGCCCAATTGCAATAATGAAAATGAAAGAAGAGTCATTTAAATTTTGAAAAATTGTCATAGTGAAGAACAGATATCTCTCTGTGTTCGTGTCAATTGTGCGTTGTATAGGAGGCGGCGATTGACGTTCTCATATTTTATATTCCCTTGTGAGAAAAATTTTCGAATGCATCAGAGGTGAAATTACATTTCAGTTCAGCGAACAGAAGAATATAAAGGGAGGGGGCAAGAATAAAGTTAGATAGACAGATATATATATATATTTCTCAAACCTTCTCTTCTCCGTCAGTAATTATCATTACTTTGCAATTGAAATGTCAACTTTTACTGATATAAATGATGATGATGATGATGATGATGAAGATAGATGCAAGTTGAAATAGAAAACTATTGAATATTTGCAAGTTAAAATTTTGAAACAATTTTCTTTAAATTTTAACAATTGCACCCACAATGAATATAATAGTAATAGTTTCAAAAAAGAAAAAGAAGAATAATTTTACAATGTTGAAATGATTGTAAAATTTTAAATTCAAACAAACAACTTACAAGAACAAACTTTGTGAATGAGATGGGAAAAAGTTTCTTCGGCATACAATTAATATCAAATTGAAATGAGCTTGGGAAAATGTTCACAATGAATTGAATCACAAGTTGTCTATATGTGTGCGTGTTTGCCAGTCTGCCTCTGTTTCTCACCGTCACAATCTGCATAGTGTCTCAATTTCAAAAAGCTCGTCCCGGTCGGTCATGCCGTTGAATTCGACCAATTGAACTTGCCACCAGATGGCGGGGCAGTAAAATTCAAAGCTTGCAGAAACAGTTCAAACGAGATGGCACTTTTTGCTATGCTTGTTGTGCTGAATGAAAAGTCTGAAGCACAGTTTGACTAGCAACCGGCACAAGCTGAAAAGCTGAACGGAAACGGACACAAACTTTCACGTCTAGAGGTGAATCAATAAAGCAAAGTCAGGAGAAGCGTTTTCTCATTTTCACAGGCCAAGTATGCGAGAAAATCAAAATCAAGAAGCAACGGTGCACTTCTTCAACAGCTCAGATATATCATGATAAATTGCACAGAAGCCAGTGTAAAAGTTCCTTTTATTTATTTATTTATTTATTTATTTATTACTATGACTTTTATCTTCTGATAATGCAGTAAATGAAAAAACAAAATTATTATTACTATTTTTTGCATTTGATGAAAATTACTACTGACAATCAATCATCAACGCCACACCACGTTCAAATTACCATCCGTAATCAGAGTTAACAATTATCGTGGAATTTACAATCTGTTTATGACAACCAATCACAATTTATATATATATATATATATCAGAACTATTTAAGATAGGTTTCAAAAATTAGCAGCTTTTCAACTTGTGTAAATTAAATATGTGTGCTATTAAAATTACATATTTTTATGAATGCTAGGAGGAGTGATTTTTTTTTCTGTTGTTGTTGCTTTCGTCACCGGAAAATAATTCATTTCCTCAAATTGCTTTGCTTGAAAATCTATAGAAGCAAATTGGTTGAACAGAAATCTGCAAACATCCGCTGAAGCGTAATCCTGAAGTAAAAAGTGAAAACAAAGAGAAAAAAGGAGAATGAGGATAAATAAAAAAAAAACACCCCTTGCTGTGTGCTTGTGGAAGAAGGCCAACAAAACAGAGATTATTAGAGCTTTACCTTATGAGTTAGTTGGTAGTTTGAAGAGAAGGCCACTTTGCAAAGAAAAAGAGAGGGGTATATTCATTCAGTGATTCAGAATTTGTTGTCAGAGTTGAAAAGTTTAAACGCTTTTCTCCAAAAGCCAGATGCTGACAGCCAGCAAAAGCCAGCTAACTGCTCCAAGCGTGGTTAGCCAATTTCTTAGCCCATGACAGCAAAGAGATCGGCTGTTTCCCTCATCGGTACTCTTCGACGGACAATGTCGAACAGCCGCTCTCTTCTGCATTGATTTTTCTTTCATACGGAGCTATCTCCGCAAGCCAAGCCGTTCAAACAGAAGCTTCATTGATCTCACACTGCTTCTTCAACCAACCAACACCCACCCTACTTGTTGATCACTTTCCGTTTAAAAACTGAAACTTACTGACCCTTCGGGTCGCAGTCATGCTAACTGTTGTGAAAGCAATATTAATTCTTCTACATCCATCCATCCATCCACGATGCATGTCATTTCATAACATATTGAAAACACAGAACACAAGGATGAACGTTTGATATGCTGTGCTTTTTCCCATTACCAGGTTGTAATAATAATTCTTTTTTTTTTTTTGAAATAAAATGCACTTTTCAAAAGTGACAATCAACAATATGCCGCCATTTCTCAAGCTTCAATTCAACTCACCCCACATCGTCAGGTATCTCTGGAGAAAGCTTAGTCGACCTCAGAATTCGCGGGTGCAATGCCGACGTTGACGTGCCAGAAAGTCAAGGCAAGGTTTGATTAAAATTTTCAAACCACTGAAACCGACCTGAGATTGCAATTAATCAATCAAAAATGACGTCCAGGAAAAGTCAATTTTATTCCAACTGATCAATTCACGTTGGAATAAGAAAGCGGCTAGTAGTCCTTGCACCGCCGATTGAGGATGCAACTTTTGGGGAAATAACGGAAGAAATCAACTTTTCTCAAAAACAACAACAACAACAACAACAACAACAACAACAAAGCTAACACAGCTTCTGCTATCACGCAAAACATGACAACGTTCAGAGTTTATTGATGCAATATAAATTTAAAAATAAAACTTTCGCTTTCTCTCTCTCTCTCTCTCTCTCTCTTTTTCTTTTCATTTTTAATAAATCACATCCCACCATCATCGTCATATCTATTATTTGCACTAATCAACGCAAACATTTGTTCCTTTATTATCCAAAATTGCATTAAATTTCAAAATTCTCCACAGAAAAACAACATTTTATCAATTATATAAAATATACTCTCATAATATACTCATTTTTTGGATAATTAAATGATAAAAAAATATCTTTTTTCTAATACAACATATCAATCAATTGCTTCATCAAACATCATAACAACATCAAAGTAGAATGTATACTTTCTTTCCTCTAGATTGCATATTTATTCTTCTAATTTGTCTTTTTCATTTTAAATAAATTTATCAAAATTTTAACTTATATCTACTTTTATAAATTTCTAATCAAACGAATATTTGCAATGTATTGAGAAAATTCAACAACAACAACAACAACAACTACTGCTTCATTTCTTATCATGATCTGATCATCGTATTTGATTTTAAAGCTGCTTGTTGTATTTTTTCTAACTCAAAGACTTTTTCTAATATTACTGAGATAATATTAATATGTAATGAAAAAAAAAATTTTCATGCTATAAGATCTTCATTTCTAAAATGAACTATCAAACTGCGATGATCAAAAACAATAAATTTACTGTCCAGAGAACTATTCTCTAATGTCAACAAGTTTTAATCTGTAATATATTTCTGTTTTATTATTATTATTATTATCAAAATTAATATAATCGAAATTTTATTAAAATTATTAAACACCACGTAAAGTTACATGAATACCATACTAGTCTTGAACAATATTATGCAAATATGAACAAAATTGCAGCTGTTAATGCAAAAACAAAATTGAGTATTCATTTAATTTGGATATTATTAATAAAATTTGATATTATCCTTACCATTGCATAAGTTGCAGAACATTGTAAAACTACAACATCATTTACATATTGACAATGGTTTAATGATAAAACAGTTTGCTTATCACTGTTGAAAAAATGCAACTTTTGAAAAGCTGTTGAAATTGATAAACGACTATTGTGATTTTGTATTTGCATTTTGTTCAATTTTTACAATGAAAATGTTGCAACATTTCCTGGATTCCTTCTTTTCCGTCATCTAATTTATCTAATAGCATCCATGCAGTACGTCTACTTTCACTTTTGCATAAATGGAAACACAACTACTTGAAATGCAGTAACTTTCATTGGAAATGATTGTGTTAAAATTTAAATTCATCCAAGCGCGCAAAATTAGTACCTTTGATGATCTGTTTTGCAAAGTTAATTGCTGCTATTTATTGATATATAGCATCGGTATACACCAAAACTGTACTTGTACTTTTTCATTTTCTGACAACTATGCTTATTTGTGTGAAAATAGTTTCTTTGACGATATTGATTTCAGCAAACGAGCAGCAATAACAATTGTTATTAATTTGAAAATTATAATTACTAATTTTTGAAATTATAGTCCTTTTGTGAGTGGGCAATAAGCTGCCGCTTTGAGCATGCAAAAATTACACGTGCAATGGGCAATTTATTGGAAATGAATTAAAAAGAAAGATAGAATATAATAAATATTTCATTATCATTCAACTGATACGTCCATTTTTACATGATAACAAATTATGAAATATTGTAGAACGTAAAAATAAATAATTTCATCATCAAAACATAATGATAAGTTTCACATGTATGCAATTATTTTGCTTAAACTTATTTTCAATCCCCACCTATGTATATATTATAAGTTATTTCACATCGAATGCAATAAATGTTTATTCCCTAACCATGTATTGAAAAAAGAAATTTACCAAATGAAGAACCAAGAAAAATGGTAGATATTTTTTACGCGCTTAATGGCTAATATTACTTTTTTGATCTGCATTACATTGCATACTGCTGTGTAGAATAAAGAAAAAAATTCAATAATGAACGATTGCTTAAGTTTTTAAATCAGTTTTTAATGACGCGACTTTTTTGGATAATTTAAATTCAACTTGTAAAGGTTTTAATTAAATATTTTTAAAGTTAAGATTTTCTATTAAATTCTATATGGTTTCTGATGAAGATTAATTTGCACCAAAATTCAATAATCAATATAACTGAAAATACAAAACCATTTTCACAAATGCTGTTTTGAAAGTGATCAGAAAAAAATAAGTTTATCGATTTATTTTACTAATTTTATGCATAAATCTCAGGAGGTGAAGATACATTGCGTTTTCCTTCAAATAATATTATTGATTACCTAATTATTTGATATTAAAGAAAAGAAAATTCTGCCTTCAATGATTTTGTTTTATAAATATTTACAAGTGAATAAAAATTGAAAATTATGTTTCAATTTAATTTTTACATTAAAATAAATTTGATTTACATAAAAATAAGTTCTATTTAAATTTGGTTAAATATCTGTTGTTGAATTGTTTTTCTTGTTTTGCAAAATTATGAATATTTCATTGAAAAAATATTTATTAACAAATAAAAATATCAATTTGATTGAGTAATATTCATTTTAATAAACACTTGAAATAAATTAACTTTGCAGCTGACGTAAACTGCGGAAAAACTACTTTGGAATGAGAAGATTTGCAATAGATGTACTAACCATATTAGTAATGTGTGCCGCATATTAATTTAAGCAGAGAAAAGAAGCTCATCAACAAATTAAATTCCATATATAGAATTTACAAGTCTGAGTATGCAAAAGTAAAAAACAGAAAATGTCTTCATTTCTTGGATTATGCTTCAGAATTCTGGCTGACGTCAAATCGTTTTAAGACATTTTTATTCATTATGGAAAAAAGAAATTTTTTTCATTTATTAGTACTGGGAGCGTATTTGGTAACCACTTCGACTCTTGTTATAAAATGAACCAAATTCGAAAATTCATTTACAATGCAAATATATAATTAAAGCTGACGGCAAATGATGAAAAATTGGGCATGATCAAAGCGAACAATTGCCAATTAAGCATGAGCATGAGTGATGAAAATAACAATTCCAAGCATATCAATTTAGAAGAAAAGTAAACATTGAATGGCAATAAAATTTGCATAATACTAGAAATTGAAAAATTCTTACCTGAAGATGAAATTGTTTGCTGAATTGCAGTGGTGAAACAATGTCGACGACAATCTAGTATTACTGTAGATGAGAAGAAAAATTATTCGAGAGCGGGAAAAGTCAGTGATGAACTCAATGTCAAAAACTGGTTTCAGTTATTTGCATTGATTGTAATCAAAAAATGATCATCGTCGATCAGACGCTGCATTTCTCAGTCGATCATTGGCACCAATTGGCGGATAGTACAAAAATTTTATTTCAATTTCACCGGCACAATTTCTATTAATCTCCAGTTGTCTGTACGGTAAGTTGTTTTATTTTTTTTTTTTTTCAAATTTTCACACTTTAATATTTACGTTATGCAATGAAATTTGATAATAATACAAATTTACATATAAATTTCTTGGTTTTTCAAAATTTTGAATGTGCTCTGATTATTTAACTTGCAATTGAAGTTGTCTGATTTTTTTATTACAATTTTACAATTGTATATATTTTACAAATTTTGAATCATATTACTTGTCCACTGTGAGAGATGGCGCATTTTTGTTCTTGTTCTTTGATGAATATTTTGTTAATTAATCCAAGAAACATTACGGTGTGCATTTTGAACATCGATATTTAAATTTGAAACTAACATTACAGTCATATTATTTTACGAGTATTGTAACGTGAATATATTTTACATACCGTAATTCTTCAATCAGCCTGTTTGCATATTTGTTTCATCCGATGATAAATTTGAATTGTCAATGAAAATAAAAATTCAATTTTGAATAATTCAAATTTACGGCAAAATATCAAATCTTTTTATTAGTAAACGGTGGTATTTGCAATTGTAGAACTTTTATTTTTTTGAATTTTACCATTGATCAATTATACAAATATGAATGCAAGTTACAATATTGACAAATTTGTATCTACTTCACTGATACAATTGTACTAAACAGTAGGAGAATTGTAATTTCAAAAAATATTATCTATTGTTAGAAATTAATTTAGTTAATATCTCCATTTTATTCCAGAGCAATAAAATCATTTTTACATTATATTCTGTTATTTAGTTGCCTAAAATTGTGTGCAGTCAAATACGTTTGTAAATAAATTGCTTTTACGAAAAATTCACTGGCTAATATTCAAACCCTATCAAATATCTGCGCAATTATGCAAATTTTATATATGCGAAAATAACCGGCGAAGTTTAAGCTCAAAAATCAATAATTATTCATGCATTTCTAACTGGGTGTTGTCTGTTTATTGCACAAGCTCATCATTTATAGATAAAAGCATACTTATGCTAATTTACCGTAAATTGAGGTGATAATATTGATCAAATAAAAATGTTCAGAAGTATTCTATTATACTTGGCATAAAATTTTTTTTCGTTTTGGTTTTCTATTTACGCATTAATCATTTTTAACAATAACTGACAATTTTATTTTGGAAGGCAAATTTTTTTTAACAAAAGGGGATTAACAAAAAAATGATAAGGAAATATGTTTAAATGTTATTAAAATTATATTATGCTACGTTTAGTTTAACTGAATATTGCTATATTAAATTTATTTATTAATTTATTATTTTATCAATTAATAATGAGAGTTTGAAAACTAGAAATAATTGTTTTGATAATTATACACTGTACGAATTAATTAATTTTTATTACTTTATACTATTATCTTATTAAAAATTTTTCATTTTAAATTTCATGTTATTTTAAAATTGAAACATGACCACATAAGCAAAGCGACACCGTTAGCTACAATATTTTTTATACCAAACAATGTATTTATCCAGAGGTAGAAGAATAGCATGCAATGGAAAATGATAGATAATTTGAAAACTGCAACTTTTCAGAAATTATGGCTAAAATTACCATTAAATTAGAGATTCTCTCTATAATTCATTAAAGAAAACCATTTCAAAGTGCCCTTTTTTTGATTTGCTTTCATTACTTAACATTTATTATAAAATAATACAATTTGCTAAAATAATAAGCTCTAAACTTTTTAGAATATTGAGTTATTAGTCAGGAAGTTAAATAACTAAAAAAAAGTTATAAATACGAGCGACAAGATTAATTTGTTAATTATTAAATGAATACTAATATTCTGTATGGATTTCCGTTGCTGATTCCTTATTATGTCAAAATAATACTTGCTATAAAGTTTGTTACTTTGTTAATTATACAAGAAATTTAATACATTTTAAAATATTTTGCTTAAAATGTTATTACTGTAATATATTTAGCCATACAACATACAATTCAAATTATCAATCACTTATCATTTTTTATAAGTGAAAATTTTTTATGAATACTATTAAAATTCATTCATTGTTTAAAATATAATATATCAATACAAGTAACATTGTATTTAATTTTAATTTTTAACTTTTCAACTGAAAGTACTGCTACTTACTAATTATCATTAAAGCTAAGCTCATTTATCGTATATTGATATCAGAAATGAGGAAAATAAATTCAGGGAGTCATTAGTTGCGCAATTAGCCTAAAGTAAAATTTATTTCATCCAGCTAAAAAATTCAATCCTTTAATTAGTTTAATTAGTCATTATTCATCAGAATCATGAAGCAGATAAATTTGGAAAAGAAATGAATTTGTCTGTAAGAGAAATGCAATGAATATGTTTCTGTTCTTCAATAATAATACGATGCTGAATTCAACTATTCGACTCTTAAATATTGGAAATATTTTCCAAATTTTACATATGCAAAAACATGTTTACGCTTTAATTAAAATGAAATAAGAATTGTGTTTTAAATATGGATAAATGCAAATGCTATGACTTAATTAAAATCTTTAAAATTGCAATAATATAGTATAGTTTTCTATCAATGATGAGTGGCAAATTTCAGCGTAGGTAAATATTTCTTAATTTAGATCAAGCAGTTTTATTTCCTATTGTCATAATGCTTTTTAATTCAACAAGAGAAAACATTCTGATTCGCTGTACTGCTGTGACGTACTAGAAAAAAAATGTTCAGACATTAATAAGATAATATTTTTTATGTTTTCACAAGTGGCTATGGCAATGTGTAAAAAATGTAAATGAAATTCTCATATGGAAAATATTTAGATGAAAATATTTTTAATATCAAATATAAAGAGCATGTTGTTCTCATATTCATGTATATCCATACTTTCCATTTGTTGCTTGAAAGAAGCATAGCAGGGGGTATCATTTCCTGTGAGTTGCATTAGCACAGTGGTGAGCAATTAAATACGTTGGCGTAACTTGCCGACCAATAGAAATGAAGTTTGCTTCACAGACAGCTCCATCTGTTGACCGGAACCAACCTAGTTCTAAGCAGATATATAAATTTCAGTATGTGAGTAAAGTTTGATGGTGGGGTAGGCTCAGTGATGCCTTACGTGAAGTTGGTAGTCTTAGGAAGTCCAGGCTGTGGTAAAACATCTCTAGTGCATCAATTTTTGTTCAACCATTGTCCAGAAAGACACGAACCTACAAGACGGCCTTGTGCATATTACCCTGGAATATTTGCGGATAATCAATTGTATGAGCTGCGCATTGTCGATACGTGTCCAATTTCTGTTTTTCCAAAGTCCAGTTTAGAAGACTGGGCACGTTCCGGTAGTAATGCAGGCGGCCCTGGAGTTCGTGGTGCCCATGCTTACATTGTTGTTTTTGATGTCACTTCTAGAGAGTCGTTACGATGGGCAAAAAGTCTTCGTGATCAAATTCAAACCGAAGCTGCCGATTCTGTTGTTCTGATTGTTGGGAATAAAACTGACGAACTGCACAAAATGGGCAACATATCATCAAGTACTCGGGCAAATGGTCTTTTACAAGCCAATGGTCCCAGCGACACTGCGGTCGATCAATTTCGTAAGGAAATTTCCAGCTATGTCAAGAAGCAGTGGAAATGTCCTTTTGTTGAATGTTCAGCCAAATGGAACTGGAATGTTACGAGTGTTTTTCATGAGTTGGTGATTCTGGTCAAGCGCAACGCTGAACTACAGGGTGCTCCATGTAGAACTGGTCCAAGTGGTACAAGCCAAAGTGGCCACTCCCTAAGAAAGAAAAGGGCCCGTTTCTTGTTCCATCGACGTGCTACCAATGCTGAAGCTAGATCTTGATTGCTGTATTTTATGGCCTTTATTACTTTTTTTATTGTTTCTCATCACGCAAAACATGCGGATTTGATTAAACATAATATCAATCAACAACATATGCCATTTATATATATCTTGCAGTGACGGATTTCATTTTAAAGTCGATGATGTGGTGATATTAGCAGGGCACATTTAATAATTAACACATTTTTGTCTAATAAGAATTTTTAAATTATCATAACGCAATTAATCATCAAATTATTTTAGAGACATATTGTACAAAGCAAAGCGGATTAACCAAAGAAAAATGCAAATTAAATGTTTCTACTTTACGGTCGATCAGTATTTTCCGTTTATGAACAATCCCTCACGAAATGTGTTACTATTGCAATTTCAATTCTTTTAACTGGAAAAGATATACATCCAGTAAGAATTTAGTTATTTGCATATGTGAATATTTGAATTGAGAATGTCAAGTTTTAAATAAGAATATGGATTTCCTTTGCGGAGGCGTCAGTCAAGTTCAATGAGTTAACATTAGAATGAATAATATAAGTTGGCGATCGATGTCTTTAAAAGCTCAAGCTTGTTAAGGACTAGACAGGCTTTTGGACCACAAGCAAGTGCAAGCGATAAAACGGCAGGGCGTGGCTTCAAATATTCCATTGCAAAACAACTCTTTTTGAGGGGACACGTTTCTTTGCACTTCCAATCGACAGCCATTGACTCTATGCGATTAATGGCCAGCAAATTGATTCACATTGTTAAAATTCCGCTTCGTCAAATTTGATCTACTCCAGGTATCCCGCATAGGCGCATATTCTTTTCGTCGAGTACAACATTTTAATGAAAGCGTAATTTTTCATTGTTAGATATTTCTGTTCATTTAAAGGTAGATTAATCTTGGATAACTTGTAACGTTCAAAAAGAATGAATATGTGAAATTTATAAGCGATATAATTGATGTTGGAAGAGAAATTTCCATAACAGTTGAAAGCCTAACAACAATCAGTTCACCTTTGCCAAGGCAGTTGTTTAAGTCGGCATCGTTCAGAGGCGATCGATACTTTTTACAAATCATATTCGTTGTCATCAAATTAATCGCTCAATGTCGTTGAAAAGTTGCAGACATTCTTCCGCTATTTGGAATCTCAAAGCAGCGATCGATTGCGCCATAGCTCAGCTTTAAACCAAACCGCTTTTCACATCAACTTGGATGTTGTATCTGATTTTCTTATTTTGCTCAACATCCGCTTCATGCGGTTCATCCAATTGGTTTCCAATTGTGACGGATGTTGCAAAAACAGCGCCAACAGAATATTTATTCTCAAGCAAACTGTTCTTCTTTGTTCTCATCTGAACTGAGAGAGCGAGAGAGAGAGAGAGAGAGAGAGGTACGACGTGTTTAATCACAAAATGCAACAAGATCATCAGCACTGTGATAGATATTTTCGTCAACGTTATTTCCTGTAATTTGAAATATCAATCATTATTATCATTTCCATAAAACAGATTGACAAATATACTGATGTCGTCCGTTGGAATAGTTGAAGGGTTAACGTGATTAACATGATTATTATTCAAACAATTTGATGACACTAGAAAGCATTTTTTATAAATGATTTCTTCATTTCTATCAACGCAAATAAAACAGCATTTTTATATACGTGTTGAGAGCAAATAAGAAGCTTGAATAAGTAAGTGGTTGAATTTCTTTGATGAAGAATGCGGCAATAAACAATGACAAATGCACTGCAAATCAGCAGCACTTTAGTGTAGTGGTAAAACTGAAGCTGATCAAATGAGCAATAAATTTGACAGACGGCTACCTCATGATGCTCATATCAAAGTCCATCCACTGCAAGTTTTAGTGCAATGAAAATTGGGCACAATTTGAAATTGCAGCAATTTGATGATGTGGCCCAGTTTTGTTTGAAAATGAATTAATTATCATCTCTAGTGTCCTGATAACATGCAAATTATTTCTACGATCATGGCAATGATGATAATTTTTCAGATATTTTCCTGAACAACATGTGCTATGAATGTTGCAGGTGTGCAAGCTTATCACACTGAATAGTGTTGGGTCTAATTTAACAATTGCACGAATTTGAGATTTGTATGGGCAATATGGAAGAAGCAGAATGATGTTTTCTTGCGCCAACGTTGAAACTGTGCTGAGCAAATGAACTATATGCAAATGAGCAAAATTGAAAATTGCACAAAAGTGGTATTGAACTTGATTGTCTTTTAATGCAAGCAGCAAAGTGGCAATGAAAAATTTTCAACCGACTCAGTTATAGTTGTTGGATATAGCATTCGATCAACCGGGAACGATTTCTAGTTGTAATTTGCGAGCTGAAAAATTGTTAACTTTTCTGTTGTGATTTGGCAAAATTTTTGCCAACGTTGTTAGCTTAACGTGATTACGAGATTTCAAACCTAATGATGGCCCAAGTTTGCACAGTTGAGAAGCATTGAACGGAAGCAGAAATTGACCAGTGATCATTGTAAAGAAGAGACAATAAAAATAATAATAAAGAACAGCATTCTTCTTTATTCATCATATTTCATAGGATAAACAGAAATGGAAATGGGACGGAAAAGCTCACCATCACCATTACTATTACCAGTATGAATGTTAATTTCGAAATATGAACGCTTGGATGTTCCGTTGACGGAACGTTGAAATTCAAAGTTACCGGTTGAGCAGTTTTCCTTGAAACGCTGATTAATCACAAAAGGTGATAATTATTCACCATTTTCAAACATTGCACATCAACAATCGATTTCTCAGCAAACAAATATTCCACATCTTTTGCTTGACAATGCGCATGAATTTGCAACCAATTTGATGATTGATTTGTACAGAGCTCAACTTTTCCAACAATTTCTTTTTGAACTCTCTTTCTCTTCAATGCTTTTTTGTTCTGCTTGGCAAAGCAACAAATCTGCTGTTATACATACATATATATATATATATATATATATATATGTTATACAGACATACATGTACACGCAACAAAAACAATTTGCATATATTATTGTCTTCATTTTTTTCTTATGCAGTTTTGATCAGCAGCGCAACTCTTGAAAACAATTTCATTTAACACACGTTGCACTCTCAACAATTGCTTGGTCAGTTGTTTGGCAAAATCACCGGAAAATGATAAATATTGAATGTTGAGGAAAATTTATTTTCACCTAGCAAATTACCTAGCAAAATCATAAAAGCAAAATTAAATTAGAAGTAAACACCACCAACAACGGATATATATTTCTCCTTTGTCGAGAATGGCGTCATCTTATTTATTATTAATGGTTCTTTTCAAATGGAAAACAAAGCATGCTTGTTCACCTTTTCACATTATCATTTGTAATAAGCAATGCTTTAGTGTATATTATTTTTGTTTGTTTCAACATTTATCAGCATCCGACGATTTTGTCAGTTTTCTTCTTCTATTGGATATTGAAGTAGCTATTTTACTATTGAAGAAATAATATTGCAAATTCAACAATAATCTCAGTTTCTCACGCATATTCTTGGATCACTTCTCCTCACACCTACACCCACACATATTTATCAGTTGATGCTATCTTTGGTGATTAATTAATATTGCAACGCGCAACATCAGTTTGCAATTTTTTGACGTTTTTGTTTCAATGCATAATTTATTATCAACAATGGCATCTTTGAAATGACAAAAAGGTCAGCTTTTTTTAAATTCAAGGCAAGTCAATAAGTCTACCATTTGGAGTTGAACAACGAATCAATCGTGTATACTGGGTATGAACAATGTTTCGAATTTTTAATAATTCAAACTCAGCATTCTCCTCTTGTCGTCAACGGCATTCTAATACGCATTGCATATCTATCTCACAGATTGTCAAAATTACGTACATTTACTCATATATATATATATATGTATACATGTACAAAAGGATATCTCTTATGAAAGCATTAGGAAGTAGATTTTTGATCAGTACAATAATCTTAATTTATCCTTTTTCTCTTGTGTTATTCATGGCAGATCAATGGCAGTTACTGTTACGGTTCTTTTTTTTAACGAATGCTTCTCGTGCATTTATTTATTTATTTAATCACTGTGATTATTGAAGCAACAGAAAATGTTAGATATTTGTCATGTATTGAATAGGATTGAATACTCTCTCTATTCTTAAACTGTAAAAGTAAATAATACAATTTTGAGAAAGCCAGTATCTTCTACATGTAAACTTGATCAAGCATTGTATACGTAGTAAGTGTTATTGGGCGAATAATTAATTCAAAGCTGTCCAAGTTGCTAATTATTCAGCGGACTATTCAACTGACCAACTAACTATCCACTGGAGATTTGCTCGGCAGTCGGCTTCTACATCTGCTTGATAAAAGCAATTTTACAATTTCAATATTAAGCTGCTTTATATAATACTCTATTTGGTTAGTTCAGCATTTCCGACAGCTCTCCAGTTGACAATGATTTCAACAACAAAAGCTTTCTTTCTTCTTGCTTCACAGCTTTTACCTTAGAAATGATTTGGAAAATCCGCAATAAAAACTCCGTAATCAATGCACAAGTGAATTGTTGTATTATGATGCACATTATGATAAGCACTGGATATATAGAAATTGAACAAAAATCAAAACAATGACCAATGGGCCGCAGGTGCATATGAGTAATATACAACTGGCATGGAAAACGTTTGCAGTGTTGCTCGTCAATTTTCCAATAAGCAACATCGCACAACTTGCAAGAGAAGTGAAGAAATTGCTGCATTCAATAAAACTAATTATCATCTTTCTCGTAAAGTTGTCCTGAAACCGGTAAGCTAAAATGAGTGGAAATTCTTTTCAAATTGTGCTAATCAAAGTTTTCATTTTTAAATTAAACGACCGTCACTCGTCATTGTTCCAACGACGACGTTTGCACAATGCGCAACATGTTTGCATTTGCACATGCAGCAGTACATTTATTCTTCGGGGTGGAATTATAGAATTCACGTTTCAAATTTATGATATAAATATTACGTTTCTAACTTGGGATTCAATTTTCGCAAAAATTATCTAATTTCCAAGTTGACTGATTCCAACTTTTGTACAGGACGATGAGCTTATGGGAAAAATATTATCCATTCAAAATGCATATATCAAAGAAAAGCCTCAAAGCAGAAGCACCTGCTCAAAAAGCACACAATGAATGATGATGATGATGATGATAAAGCAAACTTCAATGGCAAACATTCAATGCAAAATGATTTGCAAAGCTTTCAATGAAAGCAACAATTAATTTTTAAAGCCGTTGTGGGAACGGCATGTGTTGTTAATATCCACCAGAAAAACGGTCGGCTGGGTTTTTTTCATTTTTAAAACGCAGAGTTTATTGAGAAATCGATCTTCCTTCCACTTGGAAAACAGAAAATGCCCGCAGCGTTCGCTTTTAAAAGGCCCAAACATGGGAGGAAAGCCCATTGCTTACTGTTTGTAGATTTCTTTTTGCCTTAATTTTCAATAATTCAATTAGCAATAGTAAAATTTTTTGAAATACTTTAATGTTGCGATTTTACCCACCTACAAACTGAATAGCAGTGCAAGCAAGCGGGCATTTTTTCTGTTCATCACTTGCAATAATTGTTTCAGGGTGTTCATGAATCATCCACTTAGCAAAGCTCATTTCTTCTTCTTCTTCTTTTTTCTTTTATCTAACAATTTATTTAAATATTCAACTTTATTTCCAGAAATAATTTTATCATACTAATTTTCATGAACAGCAATAGCTTTTTCATTTGAAAATTCTTGCGTGTTATATTCTTTGATGGAAACGTGCTCAGCAGTGTATATATATATATATGGATCAACTATTCATTATTGAATCAGACGTATTGATTGAAACAAATTTTATAGCTTCCATCATCGAAAAAAATTAAAAAAAGCAAATCTATACATTATGGACAACATACAATTCATTTTGGTGGAAATGAAATTTTTTTTACTACAGTTACAAACGAAAAACAGCAGTTTACAAATTACGCAGATTTAAATATTTAAATTTTGATTGTAAATTTATTTTTATAAACGATAGCAGCTGATAAATTTTCAATATTAAGTGCAAACATGAGAATTTGCCGATGAAAGGATTTGTACACCAAGCAAAGCAAAAGAAGAAATAATTAAACGCTTTCGGCTAGTGATAAGAATAGAAATGCAATTGATTTAACAAATAATACTAATACTAATAATAATAATAATGATGATAAACAAGAATGCAATATGTTAAGAAGGAAAATAATAAGCGTTTTATTTATTTATTTATTTTTTTGATAAAACAAATTCGTTTGCCCAATAATATGCGGATGTTAAAGAGTAAACGAGCTTTATTGCTGTTATTCTTGTTGAAAACATTTTGCTGACGAATAGAAAAATTCTAATCAACTTAAATTAAAGCCAATCAAAACACTTATTTACTTTTGTTCGGTTATTTGATTCTCATCTATTTATTAACATGATTAACCAGGTGGAAATTTTTTGTTCAATAAAACACAAAAACTCTCAATCCAACAGTTCACTTGAGCTCACGGTGTGCGGTGAAAAATCCAATCAACCATATGCAAACATTCAACATATTCCAATAATATTTCCAAGCAATAAAATATGCAGTGGGAAGGCAAGCTTAAAAAACAAACAAACATTACACTCAACTCGTGAAATTTTGATTTACTGAAAACGTTCATCCAGTGTTAAGGGTCGTAGTGCAATTTTGAAATTGTAATTGTTTCTATCAGGTTGCTTGAACAGAATGTCAACTGATATTTTAAAAATTGCACATCATTCGGTGTGTCATTTCATTTAATTTTAAACACTATACAACTTTTCATTGATAAAAATGTTCTCTTTCTTCATTTCTCTGTCATAGCTGGTACACAATGTCCCGAATTATATATACATCAAGTGGTGATTATAAATGAATGAAGCTGATCTATCGATGCTCATCAAATAAGCAGTGGAAATGAATCCCCAAATCTCAGAAGTGGACAAAACACAACGTAAATAATCGTGTTGATTTATTGTCAATCAATAATCAATATTTTTCTCATGCTTGTTCATCTGGATCATTTGCAAAATTGAAAACGCCGCAAATATATACAACACACGATCTTTATCAAAGCTCATATTTAGTTAAATAAAATGCAAATCATTTCATCACAGATGATATTTGATGATCATCAACTAATTAACTATTTATTATATTTATTTGTTAGGTTTTCTTGTTGTTGTACAATTAATTGTAAACTTCAAATCAACCAGTAAGTACCTGACAATCAGTGAATGAGAAAAGTGAAACAAGTAAAAAGTTCGCTGAAACAACAGCAATGGTGAATTCCATTCGAAAGACGACGATTCATGCTACTTCAAAAGTTTTCATACCGCAGTTGGACACTATGAATCAAAAGAAATTAAAGAAAGTTCCCATTCAATACCATTCCAAAGATGCCCTATAAAAATACACACTCATCAACCAGTGCTCAAAATAAGAGATAGCAGACGTCATTGTCTTTGCATAAAATTCATGCTTATGATTTGTCCAAAATGGCGATCATTTCTGGAACAGCCTGAAACAGAAGGTTAGCAAGCATATCATCGAAATACGAAATTCTTCAATTAGGGTTAAATAGGGTACTTCGAAAAGATCGGCAACCAATCCATAATCGGCTATTTTAAAAATCGGCGCGTCTGCATCGGTGTTTATGGCAACAATTGTTCGACTATCTTTTATTCCAGCCAGATGTTGTATAGCGCCGGATATTCCAAGGGCGATGTACAAATCCTACAATAAATTGTAAAATGTGAAATTGTGTTGTGCCTTTTGTACAGGCAAAGAGGACAACTTACAGGGGCGACAATTTTGCCAGTCTGTCCAACTTGGAAGTCATTGTGAACATAGCCTGCATCGACGGCGGCTCGTGATGCGCCCACAGCAGCTCCTAATCTATCAGCAAGATCATAAAGCAATTTGAAATTTTCCGCAGATTTCATTCCTCGACCTTAAAGCAAAGTAAGATTTCGAGAAACATTTTTCGCCGGTTGCTAGAGCTTGTAACCACCTCCAGAAACGACAACTTTCGCCTCGGTCAACTGTGGACGTTCAGATCTGCTCAGCTCTTGGCCGATGAATTCAGAAATGGACATTTCTGCTTCCAATACAGGACCTGAACACAGACAACACACCAACATACTTTATGGATTTAGACAAATTGGATGGTTGAAGAAGAAAAAATTATCATTGAAAAAAGAAACCTTGTTGAACACTAGCATTCCCAGAGTTCATCCCCGCCGGAGGAAAAGTCGTCGGACGAATGGTCATCACTTTCACAGCATCCAATACTTTTACTGTCGCCAATGCGTTGCCTGATAAACTTTTAATCTCATCAAATGTTTTTTTACCACAAACATGCAGAAAAGTCTACCTGCATAAAGTGGTCGTACAAAAACGTCTGGCTGCTTGATTGCGATCACATCAGAACAGCAGCTAACGTCCAATTTAGCGGCAACGCGTGGTACGATATTCTGAAAAAAATGTTCATTTTTCCATTTCCAACGTGAACAAAATGCAAAAGTGCATACTTTTCCGAAGCTCGTTGCAGCGGCGATGATCACATCAAATTTGAAATTACTCTGACAAGACATGATTAGTGGTGTCATAATTTCTATTGAAACAAAAAATTGAAAATGAGAAGAAGTATACGAATCCATTTCATACCTGGAAGAAAACCACGAAGAGCGGAATGTTCCGTGACATACACATTTTTCACATTGTTCACTTTGGCTACAGAATTGGCAACCTCTTGGCATTTGTCACCCAAAATCAAACAAGACACGTCTCCAAGTTTCGAAGCTGCTGTAATGGCACTCAATGAAGCTGTGGATATTTTCTCACTGTCATGCTCAACGAGAACAAGACTACTTTTCCAACGCTTCACACACTGTCCAATCTGTAAGTTCAAACAACAAAAATTTACTTTAAATATAAATAAATAAATATAAATATATATATCTAACAGTGATTGTGATGTAATCATTGTTTGCTTACCTGTTTCAGATTGTTCAACGCACAACGAGACTGAAACTTTAGCATTCAATGAAGCTAAATTTCAAAAATGCACTTTCATTAAACAAATATATACATATACTGAAATATACATGTGGTACATGGGATAGAAACTGCAACATGATGTAAATGAAACAAATTTAACACAAGTAAGTGTGTACATTTTAATTCAAAGTTGTATTTCAAAAAAACAACAACAAATGGAAAATTTATCACATTCTCTTTTTAGTTCTCCAAATTGTTCACCTGAAAATGAAAATTCAAATAATAATTAGCATTTAAACTTTATTATTTTTTTTATCAACATCTATATATATATATATCATGCTCTTTTCAGCTAATAATAAAATCATCACATCGTGATATGAAAGGAATTCATTTGATGAAACTGAAAGAAAAATATTAACACGTTCAATTCATTTTCCGTTTCAAACATTACCTGCCACATGACGTAAGAACAGCATTTCCAAAATTGAAGAACATTCATATATTCGTTCAGTTTAAAGATAACCTTACATATTTTAACAAGTATGTTCTCTGAAATATAATACTGTATTACGGTAATTGATTATTGTAAATCATTATCAATTTGCTTGTCAGAAATGAAGTTGAATCTTTGTAGTATAAATTTGTTTTTCAAATCAACCAATTCTAATTAAACTATGCACATTTATTTTATGTTGATCAAGTTGCAATTTTCCCTTAATAAAAGCAGAAAAATAAACACGTATGCAAACTATGCTACTTGACTTTAGCTTGTTTTTTAACTTTAATCGGTCCTTTACGAACTGTCGTGCTCGTTGTCTTTTCTTCAGGGTATTCAATAGTCGGTTCAGTGTATTGAAATAAACTATCATGAAATTGCTCTTCTGGCAAAGGGTCACATTCGTCAGGATAAAAAGTAGGAAATGGCGGATTCTGGAAGTTGATTTTAAAAACGTTAACAAACAATTAACAACATTACATAATACAATACGCACAGAAACTCTTTTTTCCATAACTCCGCTATCTTTGACGTATATCAACCCACCAACCGGGCCCGGAACATTAGGTCCTTTCACGTACAAAACTTGCTCTGCAGTGTTGATACGTAATATCTGCAATTAAGCAATTTGCATAAGATCAACAATTATTGTCCAAATTCACAAACATTTATCAAATTATCAACAATTGCCATTAAAATAAAAGCTTCACGTACCTGTATACCTCGAAGAGGCCTCCATTCTGAACCCATATGACCAGGCATTTTTTTCCCTGGTTTCACGCAAGTTTGACCCTACAAAATTTTGCAATATTGTACATTTTCTTTTATTCGCAAAAATATGCTTATCAATACAGCAGTGCCAATGCTTCCAGGTCTACGATGTGTCTTTGTCACGCCATGGGTAGCTGGCATACCTTTGAATCCCCACCTGACCATTACGCCTTGAAAACCATAGTCAATTCTAGAACAACATCAGCACACATATAAATGGAATTAACATTGCACAATGCATAGAAAAAAAACAATTACGTATGCCCCCAGACATCAACATACTGACCAACGGTAAAGTGATTTGCATATAAACGAGTTCCTTAAAAAAATACTGATACATTGAATGGATACGTAAAAATTAATCCTCATACCTGGTTGTATCTGTGCATTAGGTGTAATTGCAAAAGCAGCTAATTTTTGCTTCGGAAGTACTCCAGCTTTTTCGAATATACCACGATAAGCAGCAGTGAACTGAAACAAACATTTATTTAAAACCAAGAAAGAACATTTTAAGCAACGCATTTACAGTTTCGAAATAAACCTTGCATGTCATTTACTGTAAAATAAATAACATAACATTCGGAATCATGTTTAATCAGCAAAATTGGTAAGTCAGAGGCAAGAAAACAAACAACGAAAATCACTAAAACGCACTTTCTGAGGATCGTCGCTTTGGACCCCAACTGTCAAACGTCCGAGTATCTTCAGTCCTTCCTTTTTACCAATCTTAGAATATCTGTACCACTTTTCAGGATCAGTGTAACTGATTACATGATTATCCAAAACCTAAATAAATGCACATGTGTATTAACGATGTCAAATTTAAAGTACTTTTTCCTTTGCCTCAAGTAGGGTACACAGTACGCGAGTTCCATTTTTGAAATATTGTGGAATAACACCAATTTTTCGGCAAACCAATCCAGTACGTACTGAACTGAAGCCAAAGAAAATTATAATGTTTCTCTATTTTAGAAGGTAATTTCTGTTTTGAAAATATTACTTAGCGTCCCAAACGCCACGTTCAAAAAATGTACTAATCGAAGATTTACGCTCTTTGAGTTTTTCTCTGTAAAAATCTAAACTAATATCCCGCAAAAACTTCTGATTCGCCTCGGTGATGTTATCAACAACATATCCTATAAGTACAAAAGTAGTACAAAAGTTTAACAGCAAAAAAATGAAAAAACAACCAGCTTCTTTTTTAATCCACCACGGTGGAGGTCTAGTAGTACGACGAGTGCCTCGTACTGGCACGAAACACAACGCAGTCCTGAATAATAAAAAGTTTCAAAAATTACAAACAAAGTACATGAAAAGTACTTGAAGTTGCATTTATTCTTCAGAAAAGCATTGTTTAAGCAGTGGGCCAACATGAGCTACTGTTTAGCCAGTTTGAATAGCTGAAAACTGAAAAGCAGTTAAAATAGTACTTCGCATCACTCTAAAACAGTATATATACAAGACCATACTAAATAGTGAAACAAGAAGAAGATATATTTGTATAAAACTTTTATTGTTTTCAGAGAAGGGAAAAGAAATTAATATTAGCAGAAATCACATGTTTAAACGTTTTTCAAATTAATGATGGCGGTCTTCACGAGCTAGCCGACGTGGATTGTTGGCGATTATATAGTGAAACAAGATGATAAGCAAAAAGATCACCACACCAAGCAAGTTCACAAACCATGCCAACTGCAAATCCGATATCATTTTTCTTATAGCCTAATAAAAAAATACCAGTTAAATAAAGGATGAGTTAGTATTATAAAACAAATGAAATAATTTTCTAATTATTTATTTAAAATTTTTAATTTAAGCTCGTCACATAAAGCATAAAAATTTTAACAGTAAGAATTACAAATGCAGGTTATAATTTACTGAATAAGATAAAAATTTAATGTTTTTAATTTGATGAACAAAGTGAATTGAAAATTAAAAAAAATTAAAACTGAAATTAAATTACAAAAAATCATTAATGTAAGATTAAAAAACAGATGAACATTACAATACTATTACGGTAATTTTTTGCAGTCATTTTTATGAGAAAAACAATGCCTATGATAAGTAGTGATGTAGTGGTGAAAATAGTGATGTAATAATAGGATTATTGAAATTTTAAGTTTTTTTTAATTTTTAAATCGTATAATACGTTGAAATTTAAATATAATTCAAATTGTTAAATAAATTTTTCTTGAAATATGAAAAAGACAGACAAGTGTTTATGTTTTTTATTTAATATTTTTTTATAAAAAGTGTTATGAAAGAATTTTTTGTTTGTATTATGTAAAGAAATGTATTTTACATTGTAGTGCTGTGATGGTAAAATCATTATGATGCAATCGTTGTAAAAGAGATTGGTTTGTTCATTTATACGACGGCAATGTTTGTTTGTCATAAACTGGATTTATTATTGGAATAACAGAATAGAAAATAATATTATTCCAAAAATAAAAAGAAATAATAATGATGAAACAACAGTTGTAGAGATGGAACGATCTTTTTGGAAGAACTTAATCAAAAGCAAGCAAATGATAAAAGTGAAGAATTGAAAAACTTCAATTGATTTGATAATGAAAATATAAAGAACGAACGTCAGTTGGCTTCATCAAATCTTGCTTGTAAGCAAGAGGCAGACACACGTTTTACATGCCAAGCGGTGCAATTCAACTATGAGGCAATTTTTGCACGATTTCGACGCATCTCTAGTTGCAGCCGTTGTTTCAAGTACAACATTTAGCTGGAAAAGTGCAAACTGGCTGCAGTTTTCAGAAACAGCTGCTCGAACCATGCAAAGCAGCCATTTCAGTTTCTTCAAACTGCTCTGCATTGATAATATTTATTGCAAAATTGAACGATCATATTATGCATGTACTGGAAACGAACTCAATCAAGTGCTCGGCTTGCTTTTCCACCTTTTCACAGGTGATCATTTGTTCATAAATATAGCAATCTGTTAGCTATTTATTATTATATTTTAAAAATAAATTATTCTTGTCATTCGGCGTGAAAGTTGCCCACAAGCACATTTTATTTTTCTATCCATCAATAAATAATCATTCAACTTTTGAACATCTGTCGCTTGTGTTCACTTGAAACTGAAATGAACAGAGTGAACAAAATTGAACGGCAATTTTTCATCTTTGCAAAAATTTCGTCGACAATTTTCCAAACGACGTTTCTGAAGTTGGAATCAAAGAAAGAAAGCAAAAAAGAATTATTGCATATTCTCCGGGTGATCTTCCGTCGGGCTCTTTTATCACCGACAAGCATCTTCCAACCGACGGCAGCTGCAAAATAACAGAACTGCCCTTCAAAAGCATCATTTTCCAATTTTTGCACACCACTCGTCCGTCGACATCACCATTCTGCAGAAGAATCAAGTAAGCATTTTAGCTTGTTTGGTAATTGTTTAATCAAGTAATCATTCATTCCAATTTGGATTCTTATTCAGTGAAATCGCCACTGGGTCTTTTAAATTCAAATTTTACATTTAATAATCCTATTGCTATCCAATTTTTTTTTTGGTTTATTTAAATAATTATTTCTATTGTACAACTTATTATTATTGTTGTTGTTGTTGTTGTTGTTGTTGTTGTTGTATCGATTGCAATTTTGCTTTTGTTGTAAAAGAGTTATTTCACATGCTTGACAAACAAGCAGAGATGTGTTAGCAAGTTTTTTCTCCTCTTCCCCCCCCCCACCGCCCCTCCTACACACACATACACACATTCGACCACAACCGGGAGCTAATTTGCAAGTATACAATAATGCTCATCGGCATTGCCGTTGTGCAAATATGTCACGGCGGTAAATTGGCCTCGCTTGACCAATTTTGAGTGTTGCGATCAATTTTGCTTATTATTATTAATCAGTGCTTTGTTGACCGGTCGGCTGTACCGGCGTTCCTCGTTTTCAAGTTCGCACTGTTCGACGAGTTTATTCATTGACGATTGTCAGTTGAATTTGTGACAAATTTCAATTTAATGCGGCATTTTTTTCACTGATGACAACTTTATACAAGTGGAAATTTAATTTTGAAAAGGTAATTTGATGATTTCAATTACACTGGTGTACTGTAACTGCAACTTTGCGCTCGTGGTCACTTGAATCAAACGACTGTCGTTGGTTGATCGATTCAAAAATGCGTAAGAAAAAAAATTTTTTCTTTTTTTTTGTTTTCTGTCATCACTTTATCAACTAATTATTTTCATTTGCATGCGCGGTGTGGGAAATTGTTTAGGTCATGTTCAAACTTTCAAATGTCTTTTTTTCACTTCAAAAAATTACAGTATCTTTTCGTCAGGTTCATTGAAAAAAAATACAATGCGCTTCGTATGACGAACAAATGCATGTTGTTTTACGATGAATAGAAATCTGGTTCATTTTTGGTGTTGTGCAATTTGGTTGTATTAGCACACGTGAACGTGTTTGTTAATCAGGAAAAAAAATGTGTGTTTCAAGAGTAGAAATAAAAAAAACGACAGATAACACGAGCAGGTTGTTGTAACTTCAATGTTCAGTGATGTTGCTGGTGCTGTTGCATGTGCGGAAAATAGCTGCAATCCTCGGGTAGATATTACCAGTACGTTGCTCTCCAATGTCCTGGTTTGCCAGCCGTGTCAGTGAAAACTTGTCCAAAATTGGTGCTTTGCAAACGTGTCATGCCGGGTGTGAATTGTTCGGGCTTGTTCTGTTGTTGCTGTTGCTGTTGCTTTAAGCCGCACTGAACCGCGTCAGTCATTGACACTGAGATGCACAATTTTCTCGTTTGAATCTTTTTTCCAACATACCAACATCATTGCCCAGGCAAATAATTGTTCACCTCATTGACGTTGCAAAACGGAAAAACGACAACAGCACTTTTCAGCTTTTTTTCATGTGCGCTTTTCAGTGCTTGCTGCTGCTGCTGCTGTTGTCGTCCAGTTATCGCTTGTCGAGCAAAAATTCATCGTTTTACCCCACTAACTTGGCTAGTTTGTCATCTTTGTCGACACCTTCTACCACCTGCTATTATTTTCTATTTTATTTCAACAAGTTTCCACTTCCTCTGCAATTGCACTACTGCACAACAAACTAGCCCAACACCTACCCAACCTCCTCCCCACCGCAAAGTAGCACTTGTTTGGTGCAGTTCTCTTTTTGTTCACAATTGCTTATTACACCACTTTGCACAACTCCATTCGAACAATTAGAAGAAGAAATGAATTGCTTCTTCACACCGGTCTCATTTATCATTACCGTATCAGATAACATGCACTTTTTTAATTCTGATACTTGTCATGCATATATGTACATCTTTCTTTTTTTCCTCTCACTCTCTCTCTCTCTCTCTCTCTTTATATATATATGTTGTAATTTAGAGATAGGATTGGCACGACATGAGAACAAAATTTGCAAGAATGATCCAAATTGCATACAATTTGACAGCACTGTTTCATAGGTACCTACTTTTTATTTACATTACTGTAGAATGGTGTTCAAAATTTTCTTGTTTCCAAGTAGAGTATTTAAATTTTAATTATTCTTATCATGACTTGTGATTTATTTTTTCAAATTTTATTTATTAATTATTTTTTCCGTAAATTAATTTTATTCAAACAGTTTCATTAATTTGAAAATTTACTTCCACTTGTGCATAGTTAGTTGAAATTTACAAAAAAGATGTTGGAAAGTATTTTTTTAATTCTCGTTTAAAATTATAATTCAAAACGCTGTCATTAATTAGAACAACAGCTTGATCAGAGCAACTTTCACAATGAAAAGTGTTTTACTTGTTCGTACACGAAACAAGTGCAACGTTGCAAAGTTGCTTTGATCTCAGTTTAATGCAAAAATAAAAACACTTGTTCAACTGCAAGCAAAAAAATGACACGTTACACGCTTTTGCCAATGTCAGCGTTAACTTCATATTCTTTTTTTTTGTTGCTGTTATCCTGTTATTCTTGTATTCATTTGTTCGTCCAGTTTTTTACGAACCTAATTTTCTTTTATTGCTTTATTGCATTTGATCTAGTTTTGACGACAACTTTTTCTTCAAATTACTTGCCTATTCTATGTAAATAATTTGCGCATTTACATTGGAATTTCTGTTCAAATGTTTTCGTTTGCTTCGATGGCAAATTTTCACGTTTCACGCCGGTTGGAGAAATTTTTCTGGACAAAAATTGAAGGTAATCTGTTGCAAAATGTTCATTCAGTTCAATTCAATTAAATATTTGATCACATGGATGAAAAGCAATTTTTATTGTTCAAATAATTTCCCATTATTATTAAGCTATTCGTATGATGTCATGCGTGAGTGTTTCACTTAAATATTTGTTCAAGTATTATCCACTCTGATGACAGTTTATTATTGTTATGTAATGTAATTATATAATGTGATCAATTGAATTCTATTTGAAATTGGGAATTTTTTTCTATTATTGTAAATGTTTGCTTCTAATTTTTATTTACATTCCTCTGCACTAATCAGTGATGTTTGACAGTTCCTGCCTCTGTTGACGAGCACAAGCTTAGCTGTTTAGCTGCTTTACAACTAGAAATATAACAGCAACAGCCTTATTCAGCTTTGAAGAATAAAAATGGAACATTTACAAAGGGCATTTAAAAAAAAATTGTAACTCATATTTCAATCATCTGTATTGTTTATAGATGTCGTTTGGAATATCTTGAGATATTCATATTTTTCAAAAAATAAAAAAAAAGAAAAGTGTTCAACTAAAATTTTATTGAAAAAACAAGCAAATTTGGGATTCTTAATTGTAATTTTATTTGTATTATTTTTTTTTTGTTTCAAACTGTAATATTCAGTTGAATTCAGTAACGTTCAATGGCATTTTAACCGGAACAATGCACTCTTCTTCAACCATTGAGACAATGGTCCTTGAAAATTAGCGTGTTACATTAGCTGTTTATTCTTTTTGTCTGGTCGTGTTCAAGAGGCTCGTGTTCGATAAGCTCACATTCATGGCCGGCAACATGTTAATTAAATGTCAAAAATTTTCGCCACTGCTCCACAATTATCACTGATAACATTATCTACCAATCATATACTGGATTCTTTTTGCAGATCTCCATGATTGCTTATCAAGTGAAGTGATATATTCAATGACGAGTAAACAGAGAAGATTTAATTGGCCGCTGAACAGGCATTAATAAATTATTATTCTGTTTCAAAGAAAAAATATCTTTTAGCTGTTGCAGGTATTGATTAATTTGTAAATAAAATTGAGCATAATAATAGAATTTCTTCAGTTTTTAAAAACTGACCATCTTTCTGACTATGCATATTTGTTTTGTGTAGGATTTCATAAGAGAGAAATTGTTTATTGTCGTTTCAAGTGCTTAATAATAATAATAATAATAAGCCCTGTGTATTATATAAACATGTAAAAATTATTTTGCTGCTATTTATATATAAAATGATTTATTATTATTACTATTATGTAATTATGATTTTGAGTGGAGAATTATTTTTTTTTTACTTTATTCTTTCTTGCATAGAATGCGTGTAGTTTTGCAAAGCATTTTAATTTGTGCCCGGCACTGCTTTGTCGCGAAGATTCTACTTGCATAGTACTCACTTTTATGACATTCTTTCTTCACTTTTTGTTGCTTCCAGCGATGAATGACAGCTGTTTTTATGTTTTCTACTTTTGCAGCTTATTTTATTACACAGCAGCAGTAGCAGCAGCAGGTAAAAGTGATGCAATTTTGCAATGCTATCAGATAGATGTGTTTAATTGTGCAATTGTTTATGTGCTAATTATATTAACTTTACTAATTAATGTGATCAATTTTAAAAGAATTGTATAAAGGCAAGAACAAACATCACGTTAACTAGTATGGTTTAAAGTTGAAAAATTTGATTACCTCAGAAAGTTATTATTTGAAAAAAATTATTATAGATTATTATTTGTTAAAAAAAAAATAAAAATAAAAGTATTATTTAAAACTTTTGCAGCAGCTTTACAAGAAAAAAAAATATATGATAAAGTTTAGTTTCAATTCTTCATGAAAAGATATATATATATATATTAAACTTTTTATCTGTGACGACGACAGATCGATGCCAGCCAGCTTGCTAGCTTGCTAGTTAGTGGTGCGGCCATCTGCATTAAACGATTTCTTCCGTAACTGAAACTCGAAGAATATTTTGATTTACGCTTTCAAGTTGGTGCTTTCTGGCTGCTTCAATTGCTTTATTCTTTCACTGCCTTTCCTGTCAATCAATAGTGACTTAACGACGGCCTTGTGCACGAAATTTCATCATGGAACAACGTGATTGCAGCATATTGCATATTTATTCCAATATCTGCATCTTCTTCGTTTCGCTTATTTCCATTCATGTTTGAGGAAAAATTTTCAAATCTGCAAATTTGATTTCCATCAATTCAATTCAATTCAATTCAATTCAATAATGATCAGCTCAAGTATTTCTCAACTGCTTTTCATGAAACAAGATGCGTTGGAAAAAAGAAATACCTTTTTGATAATGAGAAAAGCATCAAAAGTTGAAGTTTTACCTTTTGAAAACTGATTATGAAGTGTGAAGATGATGTGTTGTGTTGAAAATTTTTTCTCCATATAAATAAGATGTTTATTAATTGAAGAAAAAAAAGCACTGCAGATTAAATATAAAATGAACAGCAACAACAACAACAATAATAATAATAATAATGTGCTATGCGGTGGCGTGGAGTGGTTTTTTATTTCAAGCATCATAATCCTATCGTAGAAGCTTGAAATTGTAAGTGATATAGATGATTATTGATCCAACATTACAGCATGGAAAATGAGTGTGTAGCTCTGAAAAGAAGAATATATATATATATATATATATATCTTTTAATTGGTGTGTGTGTCTGTGTGCTATGATTCATTTATATTTTAGATCGGTTATGCCCTTATCCATAGATCATCACATGCTGTCAAACTCGTTGGAAAGATTATATCCATCAGAGACTGCATCAAAATAAAAAGAAAGGTAAAAAATGCTTTATGACTTTCTTTTTCTCATCTCTGCATTCAACAACTATACTTTCAGGTAGTGATTTTTTTTTGTCCATTCTAACAATTTTTAAATTTCTCTTTAAGCAAATAATTATTATATCTTCTGTAATTAAGCATTTTCTTTTATGATTCAAGTTACTAAAAAGAACATTAATTATTATTGTTTTGTTTTGGTACTGTGAATTTTATTCAATTTTTGTTTTGCTTGTGTTTTTGATCTTATATTAAATTAAAGCTTATTATATACATATGCTTTACGTACATTATGCTTATTATAATGTATATATATTGAATTTGTTTGCACGAGGTGATTTTCAAGTGGTGTAAATTCTATGATATCTGATTTCTAGTACTTGTATCACAGTTTCATATTGGAGCACAGCTATTCTTTTTACATAATGATAAACATTTACAATTATAACAAGTTGTATATTTTGAAAATAATATAATATTTTATTGAAATGTTTACAGATTTTTGAACTTATTTAAAAATAATTTTGCTTAATTGTGTTGTTGTAAAATTGTATAAGCTAAAATAAGCAACAGATAATCGTTTCATTATAAAATATGTCTAGTGGGTTTGTTATGATTTAATACTTTTTCTGCATTGAATGATGAGTAAACTTTTGCAAAATGGAAAGATTAAGTGGAAGAAAATTTATATTGCACTTTTGAAATGATTGAATAAATATATAATTTAAGTGAAAATTAAAAGTGACAAGTTTGCACAGCAAATTCCCAGAGACCTGCATTGTTCGTGTGATGCATTCTGTGCAAAGCGGTCAATATCCGTTTCAGTTGATTATTTTCAGTTTCAACAATTTGCACAATCCACTGGGCTATTTGGTGCTTTTGTTGCATTGCTTGCGTGAATTTTTTTTTCTTTTATTTTCTTTTTTCTCTCCAATTTTTTCCGCAAAATTTTCACAATAATTATCTGCACAACAAGGGGAAAACTATGTTTTGCAGAGCTTTTAATTGGACTAATTTCAATTGTCAATTTGTCGACCATCACTGATTATTTTTATGCTCGCATGCTTTTGATAATAATTTCAATTTTCCAAACTATTTCTATTTGGAAGCAAGGAAAAATTTTCTTTTTTCTTTATTTATCTTTTTTTTCAAATAATGATAATTCTTATCCGGAAAAAATATTGTATTTTATTGTTGAAATGTTGCAATGATAATTAATTATTTTCAGCAAACTGAAAATTAAAAATCAATCAATTTTTAACGAATCAACGAATTGACAGAGAGAGTTTTATGCATGTGTGATGAAAACATTGGAAAAAGAGAAAAATAATTGTATAATTTTATTTTAATGCTTATTAATTGATGAATATATATATATATATATATATATATATATATATATATATATATTCGTTTATTATTCGTTGTGCAAGACTTGCAAGAAGGTGAAGTGAAAATTGCTAATGGTTGCACCAACGCCCAATTGGATATCAGTTTCGTTGCTTTAATATGTGTCGGCTAAGTGTTGAATGCAGGCGTTTGATTCGTCGCCAAGAAGCGGACAATTGGTGTGTATCTTTTAACATTTTTCCACGTCCCAGGCGATTCGACCGACTAATCAATCATGGACGGTTGGTCGTTTAAGCGGCCGCCAGCAGCACAATTGCTTTGCTTCAATTAACCCGACGACTTTGTAACGGTCGCAGTGTGATGATCATCATCCTTCTTTAAACTTGCACACAAATCAAGCCATCTTTAATTGACATTTCATGAAACCAATGAAGTGACCAAAAGTGTGTCCACTCCCTGTGGCGTTGAACCCGCACCACACATTTACTCACAAGTAAATGCATTTGAACATTTCTGTGGAAATGAAATGGAAAAACTTCCTCAAGCTCTACCTTTTGAAGTAAGAAACAAAAACAATTGTAAAACTGAAAACAAGCGTATATATTTACTTATATATATTTATCAATTTAATAATTTAATTTTATAATTATGAAATTTTTAAATATTAGTAAATAATGATAATTTCTATAAGGAAGAAGAAATGAATTAATTTAAACGTTTCAAATAATATAATCTTCTGATAATTTTCATAGTTTGAATTATTAATGTGCAGCATTTAATTGTACAAAAGTAAAGTTTAATAATATGGCAAAATCTGTGTACTTTTGTTTTGAACATTGCACACGTATATATTCATGTGCATACTTCATTTTTAATACCTGCTAATTAGAAGCATACTTTGAAATGTAAAAATCAGTTTCACTGTGTAAATTAGTTGCAGAATTATGAGCATCTGAAAGTTGCATTCAGCGTAGCAGCATTTGCAATTAAATGATCAATAAATGTTGATATTCTGTCATCAACCACTTGTTAAATGTGTAGAAATACTGATTTTGGTATTATTTGTACGTTATTCAAACGATGATTTTTAAACATTTTTTTCTTTATATCAATGTAAAAAAATTTAATATACCTTTTGTATTTGTCTTGTATTGTGAATGTATGATAAAAAAAAGATGTAATTAAGTTTTGTAAAATAATCTTATCATGGTTTGAAGAAGAAATTTTTAAAACTCTACGAACCAATATATGCATAAGAATACATTTGATCATTGATTTTACAGGTGTATGTAATGTATAGGAATGGTGTCGATTGATTTTGAATATTCGAATAATTGAAATTGTGGTTTGCTGTGTGTGTGTGTGTGTGTGATAAGTGATAAATTGCGCGATGCTTTCACGTTTGAGGAAGATAGAGCAGTAGAGATGATAGGGATTTGTTGTATGAGCTGTTGTTTGTCATCATTGTCATTGCACACAACGGTGGTTGATCAGAAACGGTGAGAGAGGTTTTCGATGGTGCGTCACGTCAAGATGAATTGCTGATCAAGGCGGGGCGAGCATTTTTCAATTCACTTAATAAAGTCGTTGTTTGCGGTGATGGACACGGATATGGGCAGTGCTTTGTGTAGTCAACCGTCGGGGCGGCCTTCTGTTCACCATTCAGAAGCTAATCTTTAAATTAGCAGTCGTGTTTACAAGCGTCCTGTGAGGGGTGTTCAATCGATTGGAACGTCGCTCTTCAGATTGACCAATTCTGTTGATTGCTTCAGAAAAGACCTCGCCGAGCACAAGTGGGCCGGCCTTGTAGCTTGGCAAGCTCGGAAGACCTTTGCAGGGCGGTGGCCGGGATCAATTGTCCTCAACTGAGAGAATTAAGAAAATCGGTGAACAACAACAACACATCTGAACGGGATGCAGATGGAATCGATCATTTTTCTCTGTCAGATCGTTTCCGGCTCAACTTATATGGATCGTTTTGAAATTATGGTGGCAATTTAGAATTTTTTTTTTTTAAATAAATATATCTTTCTTTCCTCCTTTATTCCAGCACTATGCTTGCTAATGTGTTTGTTATGCAGCTAGCAAGCGCGAACTGAAAAACGATTCAATTTCTTCTTCCGAGCAACTTCACAATGTCGTGAAAGCTGTTGTCCGTTTTGTTTGTGTCCACTTTGCAATCTTGGTGCAAAATATTCTGAACAAGGTTGTTGTTCGTGAAAATTAACCTCATAAAAAATAACCTTCCTATATGTGATTATGACAAGTCATATTTTATTGTTCTTCAATTGATCAGGCTACCGCGGATAATGATGCGATAATCTGTTTATGCGCAGTTTCAAGTTTGCATTTGCTTTTAGGTGGTCTTGGAGGAATTCTTTTTACGACTGAAACGCTTTTCATACTTTAATATATTTTGATTCCCAAATGTGCCAAGTCTGTGTTCCTTGTTTAATGCAGAGAGGCTGAACAACGGCAGCAATTCTCCCCCACTTTTCATTGCTCTCTTTTATTCTCATGACAATTTCCATTTACCGATAGCAAATGCAAAAAGGTGATTATTTTTCTAAGCGAAAAGTGCATGTACATTTAAATCATCCATTTTTGAAATCATTATCATACATACACTGACTGCACTGATGTTTTAAAATGTTTTTGTATGTTCAATGATAAAATTATCATTTCAATAATTATTCCTTTTTAACAAAAAAAAATCACTTGATATTTTAATTGTAATTTTTATTTTGTTTTTTTTTCTGTATGCGTATTCAATTTATTTATTTATTTATTTATTTATTTTTGATTAACATTTGATTGACATTATTACAATAAGTTACTGTTGATGTTGGTGAAGTGAAACTTCAACTAATGATCTATTGCAGCTTATCTAATAGAAAAGTACAAAAAAAGATTACCAAATTGGACCAAGTTAAATTGACAATAATCACTGGTAATGTAAATTATTTATCAAGCAAATTTTGCAAATTGAGTAGCTTTCTTTGCTAACATGCTGTTCATGCACAAGTAATCGTTTTATTCGGTAAGTAAAGATTTACAATTTATTATTTTTCTTTTCTTTTTTTTTTTTTATTGTTCACGCTCGTCCTTTTATAATACTAATATTTTATTCATCGACACTTGTACATTTTTTTTCTTTTGTAACAAATTTTGAATGTTTTTTTTTAATTTAGCAAAAAATGAAGAATATGAATTATTTATTATTTTGTATTAAGATTATTCGTAGTAAAGGTTTGTTCATATTGCTGAAGTTTGAAAGTTTAAGCTTAAAACAGAATTTTATCAATCGTATAGTTATCTGACATGTCCGACTGAATTGTTTGCTTAATTGTGTTATTATTTGAGGATAACTTGTGTACTTTTTTTTAAAAATTATCTAAATACGGTTAAAGTGGAAAAATAGGGAAGGACAGTTTGAATGTGTGCATAAGTGCTTATGTGCGTTGACATGTGAATCTCATTATTGAAGTGTTAGTCACATGACGGCAGAGACTATCAGCTTTGTACCATCACTAATGCGCACAGAGAGAAAAACGTTTGCTTAAGCTATTGAAACATTTAAACCCATCGGTAATGCTGTTGTCGGCAAATTTGATCGCCCGACGGTCGTCTGTGTTTACACATGCTGATTTGTTTAGCTTCTTCTAATCAAACTACTCGAGAGAACCACACTATTCTTATTATTGCTTTTATATTGTTCAGATGAAGATGCTATTAGGCTTGCATTTATCGACATTTCCGTTATGAATGTCATGAAGCTACAAGCGAACATCGCAGCAAGTAAATGTTGTAACAAGCGATAATGCTTATTAAAGAATAGAAGAAATATTGGAAAAATCTGAACTTGTTCTACGTTGATATATGGTTCAAGGGTGGTTTGAGAGTTTTGTTCCTCTGCTATACACACCAACCAACGATGGAAAACACCGATGTATCGATTGTTAATGAACAACGCCGTTGTGTGACTTGTTTGTCCTGCTTGCGTCACCATTTTCTGCATGTATGTTCCACTGTCATTGATGTGTTTATCTATGGGAGTCTTTATATTGTTGGCATCCTCTTTTGGAATTGTTTGTACGCTTTTGCATGCTAGATCAGAACGGACAATCGATCGATTGTGTTCTCAAGTTGTGCACTATTTTACCTTGTTATATATGCATGCATCAGAGACTTATATTCGAAGCTTGGTTTGGAACTTATATATATATATATATATATATATATATATATTTGGCACTGAAGATTGTGCATTAAACTTTGAAGAGAGCTAGCCTAGTTGCGCAAGCTGGCGTTGCTAAATTATTGATTTCATCAATGCAGTCAGAGTTGCAGAACACCTTCCTGAAAAGCGGTGCAGAGAGAGTTGGTCTGTCGGCTTGGAGCAAGAATCAATCAGCTCTCAGCGTCGGTTGTCGATAATAATCGCGCTTCGTCCTCGTCATTGTCAGTTCAAACAGACAACCGTTTGTTCACCACTTTCACTTCGTTTCGTCTTTTTAAAATTACTATAGCTGTGCATCGACCCTTCCGCGACCGTTTTGATTTAAACTTGGGAACATTCATTGTTCACCATGAGTAATTCACTCTTGCATGAAGCTTCATCCTCATGCTGCACTTTGCTATATACGACTACTGTTTGTTACTTATTTCAGTGTTGTTGTTGTTGTTGTTGTTGTTGTTGTTTTTAGTGGTAATGTTGCTGCTTATGTTGTCTCAGGAGTGTGGACACGCACAAACACACAATTTTCCATCACTTAATACATATTTTCCCCTTGACACTTGTCTCTCTGATCACAAGAGCTGATGGAAAATGATTTTTAGCTGTTCATCATGCTGTGTGTTTTATTTGAATCTTTTCACATGCACGAGCAGCATTTGTTATTAATCTCTCTCAATCAACTTTTCACATTCCTCTGTGTGCAGTATTTGCTAATAATTGGAAAAAATTACTTGGATCCAAACTATTTATTTGCTCTGCACACATATATCACTTTCAGCAAATCTTGTACAATTATTCTCAATTTATATTATGCAAATGTTGTGCAATTAATTAATTTGAGAAGGTTAATTTTTCTTTATCTTTTTTTTTCTCTTCTGAACTTTATTATGACAATAATGACAACAATTTTAGATAATGCAAAGGTGAATTTTTGAATGTTGAAATGGAAAATTTGATGGAATCTGCTTGACTGGGTAACTTTGTAACAACAAAATTGATGTTATGTTCTTTTTTTGAATTTTAGCAAACGGTATTAAGCAGTATATAATTTGCTGTATTTCTCAATGAAAAAAAAATTTTTCTTTTATATGGTATGATTGAACTTTTTTGTTTTTCTCTTTTAAAATAATATATACCTTGTCTTAGGTGGTGTGTGGTTGATCATTATATTGTAATAAATGTAAATAGAATTGATTTTTATCGTTTGGTAATTGCAGTTTTATACATTTTTTTAAAGGAAAGTCTTTGTCTGTGGAAAGGGTTTTGCTTGAAAAATTAGCATCTTTCTCAAAATGTACGATAGAGCTGATGATTTGAATGAAAAATGCGTGTCAGGTTCTGCTTGCAAATTTAATAAACAGTCAGCGTTTTATTCCATATCAGTTGCTAAAGCTGATTAGTATAGCTCGTTCAGCGTGATGAATATGTAAATGTTTTTCATATTAATTGACCGATATTCATATTTTTATTGTAATCTATTTACAGTTGTGCTTGTGTATAACAATACCGTTGAAATTGATCATCACATTGGCTAGATGGAAGAAGAGGGTTGACATATTCGTGCTTTAAACGTTTTACAATGAATGAGAAAAAACTTTGTTTTAATTGTATTTTTTAATTAATTGATTTAACGAAACGAATATGTAATTTGATCATTGCAAAGGGAAAATATGCAGCTGAAGTTTTCGAATATTCTCATCATCATCATTATCACAAATTATGCATAGATTTTTTTTTGCAAAGCTTCTTTTTATATTTTTTTTTGTTGATCAACGACAAGTGGTTGGTTGGTTGGTGTAAAATAGCATTTCAAATTTCGACAAGTGGCAGAGCGTGTTCTGTGTCAGCATGCATGTTGTAATGTGAAATTGATGCAGCCTAGGGGGACGTGGAAATATGTTTTCACCAGATATGGATGGATCATGACCATCAAGCTTTCACAAGGGTTCCGTGATGGTCCATTTGCAAGGGTAGTGACAGCTTTTGCAGAAGAATTCAGCATGCGGTTGGCGAGAAGAGTAAGTGAGCAAATATTTGCCTTCAGCACCGGGAGTGAGTTAGAGAAATGCGGCAGCGTTTTCAGCGATGCCCATTTTCAAAGTCAACAGACCCTATTCATTCACCTTCTTGCACTGGCAAGCGGCTTGTGTCATTGTCGTCGCGTTGACGCGGATGCATTGTTTGTCTCGCTTGGCTTGTGAATAGGAAGTGCTTTTGCTTGTTGCACAACCAATTAAACCTTCACCTTCTCTCGTTTCAAAGACTTGTTGCTTTGCAAATTGGTCTCTGTTTTCAAGTTCAAGCATATGTGGAAAAATGAACCGCCTCTTTGATTTCGACACATTTTCTCCAACAACAGTGCATAAATATTGCTGATGAAAATATGCTTCACATTCAAGCTACTTATAATATACAAGCTGTTGTTGTTGTTGTTGTTCATTTTAATCTGTTTGCAATTAATGTACAATTTGTATCATGTGGCAACAATGATGTCGAGCAACGGTGATGACTGGATTCAGCTTTGGATTGTTCAAGCCGGAATTTTTCTTCACCTTCACGCTTGGGAAAGTGGAAGAAAAAGCCAGCCAGTTGTTTCAATCAAGCCAACACCGGAACAAGCTTGAAAAGTTGCTAAGTTGTTCTAACATTATTTTGATATTACAATTTTCAATTTATAAACGCTGAATTGATTTCAAATTCATAATTAAGTTAGTTGTAATGATGTTCTTCTTGTAAAATTGGTTTCCTGCAAAAATCACACTTTCATGAAAAGGCAACATGAATAATGTGGTTGAGGGGGTACTGTTTTTCTTCTCTGTACTCTCTTTCATTCGCTTGTTTCAGCATTTAAATTTCACCAATTTTCAATTAATTCAATTTATTAAAATTTCCAAATTAAGTGTTGTTGTCGCTTCTTCTTTCAACAAACAACAAAAGTTAAGCTTGGTTTCAAAATATTCTAGTTCTTTGTTGTTCTTATTTTTTTTTTTTAAATTTAATTTCAAAATTTGTCAATGAATTTTATTTTATTTTATTTTTTGAAAATTACCACGAAACATTTGTTATACTTTTTGTTTTTGTTTGTTCACGTCTAGGCAATCAATTTCTGTTGTACAGCTTATTATTTGACAGCATGCTTTTCTCTTGTTGATCATAATCAGATTGCTGATTTCAAAAGTTTTCAATTTTGAAGCATGAAAAATTTGAAAAATGTTTAATGCATTTTTTCCAATAAAGCAAACATCTTTCATTTTGTAGTATCACTTGGTTGGTCGGTTGGCGATGGACAACAATGGAGATGTTCCTTGAATTGTCTTTAGCCATTACGGTCAGAACTTTTTCGCACAATGACAATTTTTGCTTGAGTATATATTATCAAGTTTTGCTGCTGTTCGTTGTTGCTATTTCAATTTCTTATGAGCACGGTTCTTTGCTTGAACAAAGCGCAAAAACAGAGCTAGCAATTCCGGATGTTACAACAACCGGCTCCCCCTGTTGAGTACAATGGAGATTATTTTTTTTTTCAGATACAAAAAAATAGTTCTCGTTCGCTGTTTATTATTGTTTATTGGCTTTTTCCACTCATTTTCAAAATTCCCTTTTGCCATCATATAGCGTCTGGTTTGAGCAGTTTTTTTTCTTCTCTCAGTCAAATTGCATGGCATTGGTTTTGTTTTCAGGCAATTTTTCATTTGTTCTCCGCATTTTGTATGCTTCTCTCTTCAGCAATGCATCATTTCAACTGTTGTTGACATCAAGAAATTATGACACGATGATTTATTACTTCATAAAAATACGTCTGTAATGATGATAGTGATTTTAATTCAAATTTTTATTTCTCTTTCTTTCTTTCATTCTTTCTTTTGGGTAAAATTTTCTTGATGTTTTTCTTTTATAAATGTATATTCAATTTTTACACTCCATTCTCAGCATCAATGGTTGAATATCCTATTGTTTTTGTTGGTGTTTATTTTAGTTTTCCAATAATTAGTATTCTTTTTTTTTTTAATGTTTGTAGAATATGTTAACAATAGAATTGTCATCGTTCGATCAAATATTAAAAATTGATATTGTCATTGAAAAACTTCATCATCTGTTATTGTTCACGCTATGCTGTGTTATGGGAAAATTAATTTCATCATAAGATCATTAGTTCAGTTCAATTGTTATTACATTTCGTGAAAATGTTCATCATAAACGTTATCAGAAAATACGATTCGCTTTAATTTCAACGAACCCATCCGTTAAAGTTACAAAACATGAGCCGAAATTTAATATACAGAAAAGAAATATTTATCAAAATGTTGTAAAAAAAAAAGTTTTAAATTTTAATAGAGGCAGTCTATGTGGCTAGTTGATATCTTTTTTGCTGAAACGTCTGGGGTGTTGTATATAATTTGAATATTTTGAAGAAAAAACTGCAACTCGGGCAGTATTATTTTTTCTGTTGAAAAGCCAAAATGATGGGATGAAAAGAAATTTGTTTTTTTTTCTTCCTTTTTATTGTCATTGCGTATCGTTGAGAAAATACTCAAAATGACACCTTTTTCTTATCAGTTTAGTATCAGTTCGACGGGAAATCAATGCAAAAGTTGTGCAAGTTGTTGTTTACTTTGGCTCCAACAAACAAGCGTTGCTGCAAGGCTCCAATATTTGGCCTCTGCTCTGTGCTTTGCCTGTATGTGTGTTTGTATGTTCCTGATATTGGATGGTTTTGTGAAAAGAGGAGATGTCGTTGTTCAAAGCGACAAACAGGCCTGCGTTTCTAGCGGATTTTCCTCGCAACTTCATAACCGTATACATCTATATCTATATCTATTTATTTATATATATATATATATAGATATAGATATAGATATATAGATATAGATATATGCATATGCATATATTATAATATCATGTATAATACTAGCGGTGGTTGGTGGTGGCCAGTAGTCATTGTATCGTCGTTGTCGTTCGATGTCGACGTATTAGTTCGATGACCGCCTTTTTCTACCGCTCCTATCGTCGACTATTATTGTATGCACCTGACGGTGTTGTTCGGCAATTGTGTGTCGATTTTGGAACCAGTTCACATTCACAGAGTGCTTTCAAACAAACAATATTTTGTTCGCTTTCAAAAATTATCACCGTCGTCGTCGTCGTCGGTCGTCGGTCGATAATTGTCTCGCGTTTTAGCATCTTCCTTGTTTTTCGCTGTTGTTGCAACAATTTTACAATCATTTCTTTCTCTACTTTCAGATATATATATATATATATATATATATGTTATGAACGAACATCCTGGGCCGTGTGGTTTGAATTTTGCTTGTCCAATTTGCTAATATGGAAGCATTGCCATGCATTTTGCGCAACGGAACCGGAGCGCCGGTTTACGGTCTACTGATTAGACAAAGCGGCACCAATGCTGCTGCTGCTGCCGGTGGCCAGCATCAGCATCTGCATCAACATCAACATTTGCATCAGCAGCACCAGCAGCAGCTAGCGGCTAGTGCAACACTGGCGCCGGCTGTGCCACCGGCATCCACTGTTCTCGTGCAGAGGGATACTGCTGCTGGCATTAACATGAGACGTGTTGAACCTGCGACGGTTGGTCGGAGACCGTATCCAGTGATATTACCTCGTCGAAACAATGTCACCGCAACGCCGGTAAACGTCAACTCGTTGTTCATACCGACCGCTACTGTTCAACAAGTGCATCTGCAGCCGGGTAAAATTGCTCTGCAACCGGCACCCCAAATGCAGCAAATGGCGCCGCTAGTACCGCCTCAGCTTTTTCCTCTGCAACCTCCTCCTGCTGCTGCTACTGCTACTGCTGCTGCTCCTGCTGCTCCTGCTGCTCCTGCTGCTCCCGCTGCTGCTCCCGCTGCTGCTGCTGCTGCTGTTGCTGTTGCTCCCGCTCCCGCTCCCGCTCCTGCTCCAACTCCAGCATCAGCTACTGCTGCTCCACAAGCGCAGACAATTTCTCAGACACAGCAGACTGCACCGATGATTGCGTCTTGTCATGTCAATCCGACCGGTGCGTATCATCAGACAATGTCCATGGACAATAGCAATCACATGATGGACAACAGTTACGGCAGTTGTACGACAAATGCTTACGCACATTTGTCCCAACAGGATTCATCGATCAGCGATTTTGACCACTTTTTGCAAGAGATCGACTCGAATGATCTGAACGCGTTGCTGCAAGACTGGACAACCGATGCAGGTCCGACGGATTTGTCTGCACCGTCTGCCAACGTGAATCATCTGGATGTTTACGACGCGCATGCTTACAGCGGCCGTCCACCGTGCCGATACCAAGCGATGCCGACGAACGCGGCTTACGACTTGGCCAACAGGTGCATGAAGACTGCGCACCCGGGCGATCTGGACTTCATCTCGAGTCAAGAAGCGGCCGGCACGCCGGACAGTGGTATTCAATCCATCGCTGAATCGCCAAACGGTGGCAATCCGTCCCCAACGCAGACTCTGTTCTACCACAGCCCGTCCGGACCGCAAGCATCCGCCGACGTTCCGTTGAGCATCGAAATCGATTCGATCGAACGTGGCAGTTCCGGCGCCGGACTGTTGACCATTGCTGACCGTTACAGCGACATGCCCGTGTTGCTGCCCGAGGTGCAGCCACCGCCTAAACTCAGTCGGGCAGCGGCGCCGCCAATGGTGGTGGAACTGTCGGCAAATTTTCAAGCTGGTCACGATGCTCCTCTAGCCAGAGAAGAAGCAACTGGGAAACAGGCACCGGATACGACGACGGTAGCCATCAAGCAGTACAATGGAACGCAGCAGCAGCAGCAGCAGCAACAACAACAACAACAACAACAACAACAACAGCAACATCAACAGCAGGAGCAAGTTGCCTGGTCGTCGGCGGCGGGTCGTTTGCATGTGGATCCGGCTGCTGATCCGAGCTCTCTTGTGGAAAGCATCGTGGCGGCGTTGCCGGCGGAAAAGCTGCGCTCGTTCAGCCGCCTGCTGGCTAAGAAAGTGATGAAACGCAATTCGGTGAAGTCGAAGAGAAAAGAAATGACCACCGCAGTTGACGACGGTTCCAAGAATCTCAAATTGGCAACTAACAACGAACAACAAGTGCAAGCATCGTCGTCGAAGCAGTTGTTGCCCGACGACGATGCTGCGGTGCCGGCTCCGTTGGTCGAACACGTGGAATCAGTGGTGGAACAGTCGGATGACGGTGGTTCGTTTCCGGCATCGCCTCCGCCGGACGATCATCCGTTCCGTGGCATCAGTCCAGAAAGAGCCAAACGCATGATGGACAATTGGTTGGAATATAGACGTCACGTGCAAATTGCACTGGCCGAGTCGCTGCCGGCGCCGGACAGTCAGTCGGGAGGAGTTGCTTGTGCAAGCGTGGACAGTGGAGAAGCAGGCAAATCTTGGGTGCAGATCAACGACGATCCAAATTCGCAGAACATATCAGTGAAAATTCGCCTTCCACCTCCTACGGCGAGCAAGTTGAAACGCAATCAGAATGCAGCCAAAGACCAACTGCAGTATACTAATGACCGCCACCACAGTTCCAACAATCGACTGATTGGGTAAGAAGTGCAGATTTGTTTGTTTGTTTTCCAAATTTTATTCCACTGATACTGTAATATTTTTTTTAAACTGTCATTGTTATGTGAATAGTATGCAGAGTGTGTTTTCGTATAAAATGCCGACTATAAACTGAAACAGAACTAGTGGCTTTTTGGAGCTTTGTAAAATATGCCGAGTAGACACAGTAGTGCAATGCATTATTATGTATGCTATGCAAAACTGCAAAATTAAGGGGACAATTCTCTTCTGCCGTATCTATATATAGACTAGGCTTTTGTATAATGTATAATAAAATGAAATACTGTCGTTATAGTTTCAAAAACAAAAAGTAATAATAATAAAGTTCCTAATTATAAATAGTGTTAATTGGCTTTTTTGTTAATATTTTGTGCTTTTTCTTATGAAAATATTTCGGATGATTATCGGTAAAGTATTGTTTGAAAAAAAATATCGTAATTGGCAAACAACAGCGATGGAAGTAACCAATTTTCAGAAACTGTAATAAAGCGATGAATAATGCGAGCGACGTTATGCTCTGGTAAAAGTTCTGATGATTGAGATATAACTCGCCAAGAGGAACCAACTAAATTTTGATCGAATAAAACACAAGCATAAATGAAACAAGTTTGCTTTGAAAATGGGGTCAACAATTTTTCGAATTATTTTACGATCCTCTTGGAAGGGAATTCTTGATTTTTCCACATGTCAGCTGGCATTGATTTTTGCCTTTAAAATTTTTCCCTGAAAATAGCTTTGCGTGCAGTACGCATTTTATTGAAAACACCGGAAACTACACAACTTATAATGTGAACAACTTTAACAAGTTTATTTATTTCAGATAATAAACCGTTTCGAACATTTAACCTCTCTCTTATTTTCAAGGATATACTTTTCAATGGACTCTGAACGCAGCTATTACAAAGGATCATTTTATTGTTGAATATTACCAAATAGAATATCAACGCAAATTTTGAAATGTATTCTGTTTTATTTGATATTATTGATGATTTATGTTCGTGTGATGTGTGGGTATTAAGAAGGCGGATTACACAAACACAGCTTTTTTACCTTTACATTATAGCAAGCATGAACTATGCAATACAATTTCTTACTGTTTTATTGACGATGATGAATATATTGCTGGAAATTACAGTACTTTTGCATTGACGCATGAAAACCTATGTGACAAGCAACTGTTTTAAGTACAGACTATGCCTTGTGCTTTGTCTTGTAGTAGTAGCAGTAGTTGGTGTTGTTGTTGTTGATTGAAATAATAGTAGCCTTTGCACAGTTGTTTCATAGATTCATTTAAAGCATAACTTTAAAATTATTGTTGTTCAACATACTATTATTGGTTATGATAATTTGTGATTGAAATGATGATAGTTTGAAGAAGAAAATTATTGATGATGGTTCAATACTTTTTCATCAACGTTGCAACAACTGTGTTTGCAAATGCATGCAAACTGTCGAATTGATGCAAATACAATTAAAAAAAAGTTACACGCATTTGTGGAACGAAAGTTTCAGATATGAACATTTATTTAATTTACTTTGCATATTTCTAAATGTTGATTTTATTCTATTATTTAAGCACGCACCTGAAAATATATAAGGATTTGGTGTTTTGCAGTAATTGATATCGTTTTAGAAAGCAGAGAACAAAGCATTGGACATTGAAACGTTATCATGAACGCAACACATTGCGAGAGGTATCACTGGGCAGCTCTGATCATGATGATGATGATGATGATGAGTATGTATCAGTCGTTGCAGAAAATTTGTTTTGCGCTTCACAACACATCTAGCAAAGGATTGTGATTTCAGTGAATTCAGTGAAGATATTGAAACTTGGAAATATTGTCCATCGGCGAACAGCGGCGTCACATTCGAAACCTCTGACCAGTGTACAATGCCTTACCGTGATTGGAACAGCAAAGTATGAAGTTGATAAACTGCTAAATAATTTCTAAAAATTTCATTATTTTGATGCTTCATTCACATTTACTTTTGTAACTATGCGTATTATACGTATCATTTCTGTTGACTTCAGGTAAACATTTTGTATGGCATGTATTTTTATTAAAGCTGAAGGAAGCAGCAGATTAAAGCACAATATTTTTAATGTATTATAATATTTGAAAATTTCTTTCGTCACAAACTACTACTTTGCATGTTTTCAAATCTAATTTGTTTCACTTTTTATTGTTGAAAGTAAATAATAAGCTGACTTACGGCATAACTTGAGCAGTAACATATGATATTTAATCAGAATCATGCAACTGTAATTGATGTGAATGAAAGAATTGCCTACTGGGCATTGGAGGTAGATTTCTTTTTCCAAGCAATTCTGTGTGATTCAAGATAAGCTTTGTTTCTTTTGCAATTTTTGTTTCTTTGAACTGTAATAAATAAATAAATAAATAAATAAATAAATAAAATTGTAAACAATATTGCTAATTTACTTAATGATAATAATACAATTGTATATAAATATCACGTGCAGTGAGGTGTAGATTTGAGCAGTGATTTTTATAATGCAAACAGCAACAGTAAACAATAAATTGTGTGTATATTATTAAAGAATAAAAAGCTTGTTGAAAAGCCGTCGTTTGGGCGGACAATAAACGCAGCGGAGAGAAAGGAAAAGATGGTGATAAAGCAAATGCAGCAGCTGACTGTGGAAACGACGGACAGGAGTGTGAAGAAATTGAGATCAACAGAATCAGCATCGAATGGACATGGTCATGACTTTGAAGAAGAAGAAGAAGAAGAAGAAATGACAAAATTGATCAGTCATAAAATGCAAAAGCGTGTTGTTTCAGAAGAACTTTCAAAATTCAACAACACTTCTGTATGCAAATTTAAAGACAACACACGTTAGTTTCATTTTTGAAAATTAATATTCTAAAAATATTTCAAAAAGAAATATTAAGTTGTGCAATTGTTGAGGTAAAAATAACGAAGAACACGAACGGACAATCAAACAATATTTCGAGAGCATAATATTGTTGAATAAATACACTTAATCGTAATAATTATAATAATGCTATTGTTGAAAGGTTATATTTGAAAAATTTTGCAGATTTAATCTGATGATTTTGAATTGAAAATTATGTCAATATATTTATATATGTGTCTGATTTTAGGTGAAACTAGAATGAAACGGAAAAAGTCATTAAAAATCGATTCACGTACGTTAGAGGAGAACATGAAATTTTTACAACAGGCTGTACTCAGTGAAAATGTTGCACGAATCATTCGACTTCACCAAGAAGCGATTTTAGTCTACTTAAATTCAGTGCAGCAAAAATTGGATAACAACGACCAGCTGAAAGCTCAACTTCAGCAGACTTTAATGGACACCATTACTTCAGTAATAATGATCGGTGTAGGTCCTAGTGGAAGGCAGTTTGCTCAACTGCGACAGCCAGTTGTGGACTTTTCCATTCTACCCCGCCGAGCGAATGCTATCCCAGATGAAGATAAAATTCGTTGCATATGTGCTTTGTTTGAAAATGACGGTAATTCATTTTCTCAGTTAACGTATTATAAATGAGCAAGCAAAAGAAAAAAAATATTTCCATGCTCATTGTTAATTGTTGCCACTCTTGTTGTTATATGCATGCAGCTATGCTTGTAGCCAAGTTAAGCGCTTCATGCAGTTCTGCCATCAGCTTAGTAGAATGCAGCCACAGTCTTTTTTTTTGAATTGATATTGACGAGATAAGTGGATTTATTATTTTGATTTTGCTGTTGTTAATTTTAGGCTTAATGATTCAATGTGACAAGTGCTCATACTGGCAACACAACCGTTGTGCAGAGCAACGCAAAGTGAAAAATTCAGACCAAATATATATTTGTGAAATATGCAGCATCAAGGTAGCATCGTTTAGCTGGGAAAAGCATGCACGGGATATTATCATGAAAGAGCAGCCCAGAAAACGCTTGAACAATTGCATTTACTATTATATGCTGTCCAATGGAAAGATTCGCATTCGTACAGGAGAATGCGTTTATGTAATGGCAAAAATTACTGACGATCAGCGTAATTGCCTGCGTGAATTCAACAATGAAATATTGCGCATGCATCGTTCTGAAATACCCAGTGATTGTGACATTGTCCCAGTTTGCATCTCATCATTTATACAAGATGAACAGTCGGTCACAGATTCAGAAGAGCTGCGAATCTTTCTTGTCGAACGTCTACTGACTGCACCATGGTAAGGATGAATAACTATAAATAAATAAATAAGTAAATAAATAAATAAATATAAATAAATATATATATATATATATGAAACTATTTTTGCAGTGGAAATAAATTTGTATATGGTGCTTATTTCACCCGACCAGATGAAATTGTTTGCGATCGTTCTCAATGTTTCTATAAAAATGAGGTCTGTAAATTAGAAAATGCAAATATTTCTAAATGTGATTTAGTGTTCATTTTTATCATTCTTATCTTGTTTAGATATTGCTGTCACCGGTATATGATACTCTTCCAATGGACATGGTGGTTGGGAGATGTTTAGTTATGAATGCGGCAACATTTTGCCTGGGTCGACCAAAGATACCTCGATATGACGAACAAGATGTATACATATGTGAATATCGAATTGATCGTGCACGGAGGCTCACCACAAAAACTCGATCGTCAAAGTATTTTACAATTAGCACACAGCCATACATTTTTAATAAATTTCCACAGCCCTTGTCAGTGAAACCAATTCCTTTGGTACGTGTACTTAATAAATATGCTTGTTGAGATGTATCATATTGTATTATTTTGTTTTTGTTATAGTCAATGTTAACTGCAAGAGCAGAGATGACTGAGAAAAATAATAAACGGCAATCTGCTAAAGCTGTTTTCTCCGAAGATGTGGTAATAGAACGTTTAAGGAATATTATAAATACTGGTATGGCAAGACGTCGATATCATTGAAAAGATGTTGCTGAAGCATAGAACAAAACACTTATCGCACTGTGAACGATATCGGTATATGGTAGCGTGTTGATAATTTAACGCAGTCTTTGAATTCTGTCTTGCATATGTAACGGTATTTTCAAAAAAAAATTGTTATGGTCTTTGCTTTTTCATGGCAGCTTGTTTTTATTGTAAATATTTCATTTAAAACATGCAAACTTGCACATCAGTGCTTAACAATAATAGCATTTTGAAGAAAACTTTTACACTTTGTTTGCATTGATTTTGTGCAATTACAAACTGTCTGTATTGAATTGAATATTGAAATTGAAATATTGAAAACTAACAAAAAGAAAGCGATATATTTTCACACTGTTTTTTTATCTTAAACAGTTTGTCAAATAATTAAAAATATTTAATAATTGTTTTTTCATTTATTTCACTTAAAATATATATATATATATATATATATATATATATATATATAAAAAATAAATTATAAAATTGATAAGGTAGGTTAATTGTTGAAAATGATTCTAAATTCAGTTGAAATGACTTGGTGATTATAAAATTTTTAAGGCTACGTCACCGTTTGTATTGCCTGAATGACGTCATTGCTGTAACTTTAAAACTTTGGTTATTTTAAGCCACTATGAACAATTTATGCCTTGCTATTTGGTAGTATACGGTATTTGGTATTCGGTATAGTGGTATTTGGTATTTATACGTTCGGTTGAGTTCAATTTGGTGATTGCACTTTGTATCGATAGCCGGCGAATTCTACTTTTGAAAGCGCAAGGATGACTTTTTCCTTCTACCTGAATAATGTGTTTTTGTGGAAGCTGTCACTGATCCTGACGTTGACGGAAGTCATGATAATTGTTCCTATGATAATGTACAATCTGTTTTGTGAATTCTTCAATAACTCGAAAGAAAAGAAAAATCCTGTGCCACGTAATACG
>JYDV01000122.1:67916-124771 GCA_001447645.1 Trichinella pseudospiralis | reverse complement strand
TGGATCAGTCCTGCAATGGCTCTGTTGTTCTCTTTAAAGATGTTAATGTGAAATTGTCAAGTAAGAAATATGCAGCTAAATTGTTTGTTCCAAAATGTTTATTGTACAAATGTATGGAAATTATAGTACAGATATGATAGATGGATGACATTTTTGATATTTAAGAAAATGAAAGAAGGAAAAGTTTAGAAATTGATTAGAATTGTTGTATACTGATAAATTTTAAACAACAGAAAATAATCCAAGATACAGGATGAGGGTGTTTAATATTGAAAAGCGTAAATAATTTTGTACTGGCAAGCGCTTTGCTGAATTCTAGTGTCGGTGAAGTTGAGTAAGCTAAACTGCTTGCTACTTGCAGTGTTTTCAAGTATTTCAAACCTGCCCCCGCCGCCTGTGGCACTCAGATCCGTGAGAGTACCAGTGTTTGTTTGACTTTCAGTCAGTTTGGTAAATAAGCTTCAGTAAGCTGGGCAAAGCTTGCATCCGTTTTTTGAGTCCATTCAACTGGACCGGTCAGTACTTTGGCCTTTCAATTCAAAAGTCAATAATTGCTTTACACATGCACTATCAAAGCCGGTCGATGAAATCCTGTTTCGTTGGTGATCGCAAGATAGCGGCAAACAGTCGCTCGACAAAATCTGCTCTTTAACATCCGACGGTCAACCCTCTATTTTGCCAGTCTGTCTTCAATCTGGGCTCGCTTTTATGTCCCATTAGCAGCACCACTTATTATTTTTATCAAATGGATTTACTTAAAATAATCTTACTGCTTCATTACGTTCTGGTCATTGCCGGTAGGCTTTTCAATCTTTACAATTTTAATTTGCTGTTTAAAATGCTATTAATGCTTTCGCCATGTTTATGCATACACATGCATGAATAGAATATTACATAATTTCAGTTTATTACAGCAGCTTGCATATTGCATTAATGAATGTTTATAAATTCAAAAGACGCTTTTTGTTAAAACAGAAACTTTGAAATTTGTGAATTCCCTTTATCAATGAACACAATTAATATTTTCCAAATAGAGTTTATATTTGTTTTGGAACAGTTAAATGTAAAATTCTTTCTTTTCAGCAGCATCAGCTTAAAGGATCGTCATTATTGCACTATTGTAGCTGTGCTAATGGTGAATATGAATTTTAAAATTAATTGTCTTGTAAATTGTTTAATGACCAAACTAATGGTAACTTTGAGTTTGAAAAAAATAGTTATGTCAGTGCTGAACCCAGTGAACGACGACCTCTAGTGTCAGCATAAAGTTAGCTTGCTTGACGTGTTCATGTAGAACTGAGGACAAGTCTTGTTTGCGGTAACTGTTTGCGCACTTGGCGAGCCAAGCTTTTCTGTCGTTTCCTCATCTGCATTCTTGAAGTCTAGTTTTCCCACGCCAAAGTTCTAGGAAATTATGTAGCATTTTTTTGCAGTTGTACTGTTAAAATTATTTACCGTGGTTCACATTTAGTAGGATTTGAGTTTAATGCTGATAAAACAAATAATTAATTAAGAACTGATTATTTAAATCTGTATGCTTTTTAGATTTGCAACAAAAGAAATGTGATCCAAGCACATTTCAAACGGTCGCAGTGAAATCCCAACAACGTATGTACATGTTCTGCAACAAGAACAGGTAATCATGCAAAAACTACAGTCTAGCCGGTCAAAGTACACTTTGCTACTAAGTGCTTCTCTTTATACAAACGAGGTCAAAGCCAAGCTAATCACGTTTCGGAATGTAAGCTGACTGAACAAAAAGCATCATAATCTGCTTAACACAAACAAAACGCTGAAAGAAAATAAAGCAAAACAATTGTTGTGTAAAACAGTTGTGCGCACAACAATTTTCAATGTTGCCAAGATGCAAGCTCATTTTCTGCTCTTAAATTTGAATGTTCTAGCTGAATTAGTTTTCCACAACAGAAGTGCTTAAAAAAGGATATCTTACTTTTTGGATTTTTATGCACTTATTTTGAGAAGAACAATACATTCGTCACATTTAAATTTTATAAATTAATTGTAATCCTTTATAAATAATATTTTACCGATGTTCATTCTTTCATATAAACTTTATTTAAATTTTTCATTTAAGTTCAAAAACATTTCTACAATCCATACATATTTTAAGTTATGCTTATTTCATTTCAGCTATTCAGTTTTGTTGAATTAATAAGTACAGATCTAGAATTGTAATCCACGTAATTCATCAAATTTTCAGTTAAAGGTATATTTCAACTAAAATAAGCATTTCTGAAAAATAAATGCTCTGCAACATTTCATGTAAATTATTTTTTCAAATATTATATGATTATATGGATTAGATCATTAGTTGCTTGCTGAATTTGATGCATTACTTTATTGTAATTTGTAAACAGGAAGATTTAATCGATTCCTTCGTGAAAGCTAAAATTGCAAACTATTTCATTATTATTGTTATGTTAAACGTTTTTATAAAAATTACCATCCTTGGAATCAACCATACTATATACCAGAACAGTTTAAAGTAATTGCCAAGCATTTAATGCATTTTAAAATGCAGTGTTTGCGTGGCAGGTAATGTTTTTTTGTGACTGTGTTAGCAAAACTTATATGCCTGGTAACCTGAAGGTCAAGAATTTAACTCACCTCGAAGTGGTAGTAAACTCCGCTTCAAAGACTAAAGCAGTCTCAAAATGCTTATCATATGATACTAGCAATCAATTTATAATATCTGGTGCTCAAAAAGCATTCATCTTTGTATAATTTATAAAGCATTATGCATAGAATATTAATTTGAAAAATGCTTCCGCCGCGCTTTTGCATAATATTTAGTATTTCACAAATGTTATTAACTGAAATTTCTGAACTGAAATATTATGGTTGTTTATTTTATACATCTGTATTAGTTAACATTTTTGCTGCTTCAGCGAAATCGAAACAGGTGACTGTGGTGAGAATTTCATTTTCAATGAGCAGACTGGAAATTGTGAAGCAGGTTCTGTTCACTCGCGAATAAAACGCCAAATCTGTAAATATTATATAGCTCTAATTTTTGAATAGAAGATAATAATTTTTACAAAATTTTAGATGCCATTGTTGGTGTACCATGCAATGAAAATATCGACTGTCAAACCACAGACGGTGGGACATACTGCGACACAACAAAGCGGTGTGCTTGTCTTCCGTCGTTTGTCAATATCAATGGATTTTGTTACAAAAGTAATTGCTAAAAAATAATAATTTAATGTAATTTTAAAATTCAGGACCATTTATTTCAATTATGCTTTTAATGTGGAATGATATAAGATTTTGAATATGATTAAAATGACCGTCATTTATAATTAATTATATTTGTGTGCTTGTAAAATGAAGAAATTAATCCTGGACAAAGTGGCTGCACATATGAAGAACAATGTAATTCTGTGTGGCCTGGCGCTTATTGTTCATCTGATAGTATATGCAAATGCCCTGATGGGCAGCCACCTCAAAGAACCAGAGACGGTACAGTCTGTACATTTCCAGGTAAATGAATAAAAAGTCAAAGCATTTACTGAAATATATATATATAGATCAGTTGAAATTTAGGTTCTTGTCCAACAAATGGAATTTATTCAAAGCTTAAAGGCGTCGACGGGTATGAAACCCCATGTTCAGATGGTAGTGATGATTACTGCCCACCGACTTATGACTGCCTTTGTAATCCCCCATCACTGTCCTCTGGAAGTGCATGCACTCGAAGTACTTTTTGCTGTCCTAGTCGAGGTAACGCTTCTGCGCTGCTATTATATTAGAATTTTTCAGCTTTACTGGCTATAAATGTACTTTTTAGCGCTAGCTTGCATCATGCCACGAGATGAAGGAGTGTTTACTGGAATTACTGTTGACCGTTGGTACTACAATTCGATGACTTCTAGTTGTGACCTCTTTTCTTATCGAGGCGGAGGCGGCAATGCGAACAATTTTGAGACAAAAAGCCAATGTGAGAGTTACTGCAAAACAGGTGTGTGTGTGTGTGTGTGTGTGCGCTAATGCTTTCATAAAAACCACTCATTTATCAATTAAACTGCATGCAGCATGCATATGTAATGTGTAATGTCACAGTTTACCAGTAATTAAAATTTTTATACAGGTTGTCCACGTGGCCAACCCCTTTATAGTCCTGGAAACATAGCTGATCGAGTACCCAAAGATTCACGAGTTACCTGTTCCGTGAGTAGGACCTGTGCACATGATTCTAACTTCTACTGCCATGCCAACCAAGCTGTCGGTGGATCTGTAGAAAACTATTGCTGTCCTAGGCCTTGTAAGTTAATTAAAAGTATTTCCTAAAATTTAAAGTCTGTAAAACTATATTGCAGCGTTTATCTGCAGTCAAGAAGGTGGCTTGCCAACCGGCTCAACCACTTATGTAATACCACCTACTTCTTTTGATCCAGGTCTTGCAGGTGCTGGTGTCACGCCAAAACAAAGGTGAAATTTGATTAGTGATGATTTGAAATATGCAAATTCTTAATTTTGAAGCAACTTGTTTCAGATACTATTATGACAGTGATAAGCGCCAATGTTTACCGTTCACATACAACGGCCAAGCAGGAAATTTCAACAACTTCGATTCTGAATCAGAATGCAAGCAGTTCTGTTCGAAAAGTAATTTTGTTTTATTATATTTTCAAATTTTAAAGCTGAATGTTTAAATTCAATTACGCTTTCAGCTATTTGTCCAGCCGGAGAACCACTCAGAGATAACGGCAATTCATTAATAACATGCGGTGTTGGCGGAAGCGGAATTTGTCCTGTTCGTTATGAATGCACAAACGATGGATACTGCTGTCCGTCTAGAGGTAAGATAAGAGACTTGAGATAAAAGTGTTTTGCTTGTGGGCAAAATAAAGAGTAAAATTATTTTCAAGAAATATTTCTATTTTAAAAGATATTCATGCAATAGTTGAAAACAGAAACACGTGATTATTAAATTACATTGAAAATTACTGTATATATATTTGCAGTTTTGATTAAATTAAAACTGATTAAAAGAAAAATTATAAAAAATACTTTTTCATTAGAATAATGATTCACTAATTTATAGATTGTAAAGTAAATCTGTGGAAGCAGATAAATGATTAAAGAATTTTCATTTAGAATTCGTCTGCAATCAAGAGCAGGCAGTAGGAGCTTGTGCAAACTATGCTGAGCGTTGGTATTTCAATTCAAAATCAAGAAGTTGTGAACGCTTTTTCTACTCTGGTTGTCAAGGAAATTTCAACAACTTCAATTCATATGAACAATGTCTATCATATTGCGGCCAGTCGGCAAGTACGCATTTTTAACGAAATATTGATGGATAAGAAATCAACAGTTTACTAATTGCAAATTAACCAAAATATTTTTGAGTGAAAGAAAATAATTATTCAGTTTAATATATATTATATATGTTATTATGTAATACTTTAAATTGTGATGTTAATTTGGAATCCATAATGCAGAGGTTTTTAGTTGAGCCCAAGTGTCCACAAGGGTTTGCTTTTATGGAAAGTTCTGGTGCATATGCAGAGTGCGGAGGGAGTTCTAATTCTTACTCCTGCCCGGCAGACTATTTTTGCCACTATGATGCTCGGCGGTTCGGATGTTGTCCGACAAGACGTAACTTAATTATTTCTTATATGTCAGTTTTATATTATATTGTTCAGAGAAAACATGCAGCATTGATCCCGTTGACGCTGGAACTCTTTGCTCTGGCACTCCAGTTTCACGTTGGTATTATAATTCAGGAAGTAAAAAATGCGAAACGTTTCGGTATAATGGCTGTGACGGAAACTCCAACAATTTTGCCACCCGAATTGATTGCCAAGATTACTGCCATGTTGGAGGTATATGTGTATAGTTTTAATCAGTTTGATTCCATTTTTAATGGTATGCGCAGCAGATGTTTGTAATAGTCATGCTTGTGTTTGATGCATTTATAAAATTATCACAATTTTGATGTTATGAATAAATAAATTAATAAATAATAATTTTAAAAAAAATATATATATATTTGCAGAATAAGTATTGGCAAGCTGTTGCGCAACATATTAAAACAAAGTTATTTTTAGGCTGTCCGGAAGGAGGCGAGCCTTTCAAAGAACCTGGAACAGGTCAATTTAGGGTATGTGATGGTTATTCTTTCAGTTGCCCAGTTGGTTACACTTGCACTAGAACATCAATCGAATCGTCTAGTTTGCGTAACAATTATTGCTGTGCTACTAGAGGCAAGCTCAATAAAAAAAAAGCTGCAAACGATGAAAGTCTATTTTGTTGTACTTTCAGCAACAATATGTTCATTAGGTCGAGATCCGGGTGCCCATTGTGGTACGAACACACTAACAAGATATTATTTTAACGCAATGACCAAAACATGCGAAGCATTTACTTATCTTGGATGTGAAGGAAATCGAAACAATTTCCCATCAATGGAAAAGTGTCTTTCATACTGTCAGTCAGCAGGCAAGTTAAGCGTTTTTAATTCCTATCGCTTACCTAAATGTGATGAATGTCTTTAGACTGCCCGGCTGGTCAAATAGCTTTGCGTGACGTTGATTCAGAAACATTAACAACATGCTCAATGGGAATGAATACCTGCCCCTCAGGATATTCTTGCGTTCAATCTAAGCTTCTTGGTCGTTCTATCTGCTGTGGAAGCAGTGCACCTTCAGGCGTGTGTCCAAGTGGACAAAGTAAGTTATAATTTTTAAATGCTGCTTAAAACCTCTTGTAGAGTTTTAAATTAGCATGCTCTGAAGAAACAAAACGCACGTTATGCTTATTTTAACGCTCTAAGAGTTAATAAACAAAGTAATAATATTTGCACAAAAAAATCCTTAAATAACCTTTAAATTCAACTGAAATGAATGAGTATCCTTAATTAGCGATTAGCAATATTTAATGAACAGATTGAAATTTATTGCTTTGTCTATACTAGATGCATATATGGATGCCATGACAAACAGTCCCCGTCAGTGCCAACCAAACATTGACAATAGTTGTCCACCAGGATTTTTTTGTTCTTACAGCACAACAATGATGAACAGCTTTTGCTGTGGTTCAGCAATAAGTAGGATAGTTATTGTTTTCTTACTGATGTGTGGCGTAATAGTTTTGATATTATTTTTCATTTAACTACAGTTCACTGTCCACAAGGTGGTGACCCATACATGGAGCCATTCCTGAATACACCAAGACAGTGCACCCCTGGAATTTCCAATACTTGCCCTGCAAATTACGTCTGCCAGTCAACGCTTTTTAATGTTGGTGGTTTGCAGTCAGCAACTGGGTTTTGTTGTGGAACTCCTAGTGACTACACTTATTTATAAATTTGCACGTGAATCCGTTTATATGTAAATATGAAATTTCCTAGATGTATGTCCGATAAATTACGCACCTTTTATTCAAAACAATCAACCAGTTACCTGTGTGCCGAACGTCTTTCCCAGCGTTTGTCCAGCAGGTTATAGTTGTCAAAGGAACAATATGCTGCAGCAAAGTTACTGTTGTACTGCATCTACAGAAGGTTTATAAATGTTTATAATGTGCATAATATCATATAAAATAAAATAGAATACCTTTTTGAATAAATCACAGTATTTTTAGCTTTGAATCCTTGCCCGTCTGGAAAACAACCATACAGATATGAAGGCGCACCAGTAGTATGCACTCAAGGTTCTGTTACTGCAGGTTGTCCTCCAGGATATTCATGTGATCTTCACGCAGAAACGAATTCCTTTTATTGCTGTGCTTTTGGTGGAGCACAACCAGTGCCTCCTTCACCTGGAGAAGGTAATAAATATTTGGACATTTATAAAATTTGGATATTTGTAAATACATCGAAATTTGAAAATTGAGGATGCCCTTCTGGCTATATTACTATACAACCGCACCGATATTGCTCACCGACAGTACCAGGATCATGTCCAGCAAATGCTGTCTGCAGTTATCATCGAACCTTGAACAGATACATGTGCTGCATGCCTTCTGGAATGGCTCCATGTATGTAAAAGTTATTTACTTTAAAAATATTTTCATATCAATATTCATTGTATTTAGATCCAACACCAGAGCTTGTTCAGAATCCATGTACAGCTCCTAGACAACCATATGTAAATCCAATAACTAATAAACCGCAGGCTTGCTTACTTGGCGGTACAACTACAGGTTGTCCAGCTGGCTACAGCTGCGAATACAACAAAATGCTTCGAAATTATTATTGTTGTAGTAAGACAAGTAAGTCGTTACTTTTATACGTAGGTCGACAAAAACGGTTTGAAGAAATTGCTTTCTCAAATTCAGCAAGTTACATAATTATACATAGAATTTCCAATTTTAAATTTCTAATAGGTCCAGCCCCATTTCCAGGAAGCATTTGCAAACCTGGTTATGTGCCTTACATTGATGCAGCCACACGCCAGCCGCTCATCTGTCCATTGAATGTTCCAGGATTTCGATGTCCTGAAGGATATCAATGCACCTATAGTGATGTAAATCATCAATACTACTGCTGCCGCAGAGCAGGCGTCGTGCGACCAAATGGAGGGCAAGAGAGTCAAGGTAAGATGCTTTAAAAAATTTCTACATTTAAAAGATGCTAGCAGAAATTCTACTCTTGCATGAAGATTGCCCAAGAGGAAGACCGTATCTGTACCAGAGAACTAGAACACCGCTATCCTGCGTTCCTTGGGGGTCGAAATGTCCAAGCGGTTATTCATGCGTTCAATCAAGAAGTCGAAGGAATTTTTTGTGTTGCTCAAATACTTTCCGTTTAAAGCCACTGCCTATTTCCACGTCTTCAGATACTCCAATGTGTAAAGAAAGGAACAACACGATTGACTTTAAAAGATTGCACATTTCTTTTGCTATTTTAGTAGTTGGTTCAGCCTGCCAAACCAATGACGATTGCAGACCAAGTCCAGGAGAAAATGCGTTATGTCATGATGGCTTATGCGCGTGTTCTGCTTCAGAAATGAACTTAAACGGTCTCTGCGGTAAGAAATTAATCTGTAAGTTGCTCAAAGATAGAGACGTTGATATTTTATTTTTCAGTAACTGATAAATGTCCCTCGCCATATCAGCACGTAAATGGAGAGTGCGTTCCTGTATTCTCAAGTTGAAAATAAAAAAACTGTTTCTGCTTCTTCTCTGCATCATAAATTTAGATATATTGTTATAATGTGCATCTCAAACCTACTTGAAGTAATGATGCTTCATGATAAACCAATTCAATCGCATTTGCTTTTAAATCGTATGGGAAATTATTCTGTCCATAAACTTTCATATTATCAAATAAAAAAATAAAACGAAAATATAAAACAAAAATCAATATTTACTTGTTTGAAGTGTCACGACCATTTTTTCTTCAGTTTCACCTTTCATGAGAAAGTTTGTAAAATAAAAAAATATTAGCATTTTTTATCCGTGATTTTCTGTATTGAAAAAGTCATAGAATAAAATTGCAATAAGAAAAGACTTTGTTACCACATTGTTTGATCATTTCAGCTCCCAATGTTACCATGAACAACATTTTTCTTAGAGCCAACTGTATTTTTAATTTGACAAACATTTCTCGTCAAGTCACCCTGATCAGCAGGGAGTGTTTTTAAACAGCGATAAAATTCCCGATGATAAATTGTGGTCATACCCAAAGTATGTGGAGCCCATCTTGCTTTCTGAAAAATGTATCAGCTTGCATACGCAAAAGCTCATGTGGAGTTTACTGCTTTTCAGGCACACCCATACAAAGTGAGATAACTTAATTGCTTCGTTAGGGAGGGCATTATTAAATGGGCAAAGCAATATGACCACAGAACTGCAAAGTTGTTTTAAATAACACTTGTCACAAGCTGTCGTTGTGCAATGTGAAATATAAATGGTGATTTGTTGGGGATGTCGAGCAATACACTTCACAGCGTAGCTAGTGAGTTCCACATTTATCATTCTACTGACGGCCATCTAGCGCATCCAGATATTTTAAGTCAATCAGGCGAGGTATTAGCAAATGCCTGAAATATTTGTTATATTAGGAAAACGTTTTGAATAAAATTACTTGCCTAATTGGAAAGAAACTGAAACATATGACAGGGAAGATCATTTCTATATATGGATAAGGAGCGAGGCCAAAAGAACAAAGAAGTATCAGCTGTATGAGCTGGCAGATTGTAAACAAATGGATTTTGCGTTGTGGAACACGTCGAATGTAATGTGTTGGCGGATAAGCAGCCTTAAAGGCATCAGCATGCAAACAAATGACATAACCGACGCAAAAAATGAAATACCTGTTCAGTAAGCAAAAGCAGTATTCGTTCAAACATTTCATTACCATTCAGTGATGTTACAGCCATGTAAAGAAACAAGCCATCAAGAACGGATCTAGGAATAAGCTGCAGTGGCATTGGCAATAAAAGTAAAGCGGAAACTCCGATCAAGCAGTGTGACAGTAAAGTTGCAAGACGCGTTTCACGCACGTATGTAATTCTGAACAATTTAATTTTTGAAGTTCATATTATAAAAATAAGATTTAAATAATATAAAAAAACTTACACTTCATGAACATGGCCTTGAGAAACACGCTCCTCAACGTCAGCCAAAGCGCGTAGATGAAGTGGTGAATGTGGTAATGCTGCATGCATCCAAGGTAGACCATACAGCGAAAGAAACACGTTCAAAATTGCAACTACCAAGAGATCTAAATGTGTCGTAGAGCCCTTACGTAGTCTGAAAAATTGCATATAAATCAGATCAAATAAATGGTTTTCAGCATATTAAAATATGACATGTTACTAAATAAAACTTTTGAAACCCAAACTTCTGATTTTAATGAAACTGTTTAAATTTCAGTTTCATGCAACCTTAAATAGACACATTAAGGCAATATTTATTATTCATAACAAATGTTATTAACAATGAATGTCACTGCTGAACAGAGAAGACTTAAGTTAATAAAGTACAAATATCAAATGAAAGATCTGGATGCTTGAAAAGTATTTTACATGTCATAATATTTTACTATTTTAAATTAACACTGTCCTGATGGTTACATACTTGTTTTTCTGATTGTTAACAATTGCCGATGTAATATTTTGATCCAAGAAAAATAAAATTGACAAACAAAATCCCAGACCCATAGAAGCGAGAATAGCACCAACAGGTAAAAGCCGAATAGCGGCTATTGTTCCAATGGGTTGCCTTGGATTGAAGTGAAATCTTTCGACTAAAAAATGTTCCTTTTACAATTTCTGATCATTTAATGTAATTACAGTTTAATGTAATAATAATTCAAAAGCATTTAACATTTTCATTACTAAAAATTTCTTGTAAATAATCCAAAAACAGAATGAAATAGTATTGATTTAGACATAAATATCTATTCGAATTATATTTTTAAAAGATCACCACATTTATATTTTACAAGTAAACCAAAAAAGTGATAGCTTACTTTTTACTTCGCGAAAACAGTATGCACCGGTAAAAGACATTACAATAACTGCCATGGGCAATGCATAGTCAGCTAAAATTTCTCGTTTCGCTCTTGTTAAGTAGGGCCTGAATATAAAATTATTTGAATAAATTAATTTTTAAATAAAGAACGTAGCCTACGTTTTTCTGAAATTGTAAATGAATAAACCCAACCACAAGGTACCAAACATCAACAAAAGATAAAGAATGCTTGTTTCACGATGACATTCTTTAACATAGACTGTTTGTGGCGATTTTACAGATGAAAAATTTAAAGAGGCAGTTGCATTGTTCATTTGACATGCTGTGGCATGATAAAATGATTTAAAATCTAAAAATCAGTCGATCTACACATTGATATTTAGCAAATTTGTCAAAAATTCTTACTATTTGACAACGCTTTGAATGCTTCAACTACAAACGCAACAGCAATAAATAATGAAAAAATTTCTTCCGTCGATCTGAAAATAAAAATTGTCTTATTGATAACGTGTACAGTCTTAATTAAGTTTATATCAGCCTCAAAAATTATTAAAATAAGATTTTGTAGCAAAAGTAAATTAAATAAATTCTTGTTTGCAGTACTGGCTTTCAATTAAAATTCATTATTCAAAGCTGTCTTATTATATTAATAAATAAATAACTAGCTTATTTGTGAACTTAAATTTGCATATGCGAATATGTTTCTATACAAATTTTCAAACAGTGCTTACCTCGTTGCCCATTTCATTACATTAGATAGCTCCATGTGCGCATAAATGACAAGAAACAGTTGACACCACAAACCCACACATGCATACAAGGCAAAAAATTCAAGATCGAATTCTTTAGAAATTTGATAGATAACTAAAATAAATAATAAGATAACGAAGAAAATATTACTGCTGGCTTCTACTTTTAATGTAAATCGATAATGGAACAGTTGTCAAAAGAATAATAATTGGTTGCCCGCCAAACAGCGAAAAAAACAATCCACCAAGTGCCTGGGCAAAAATGGACTGCTTGACCCCTAAAATGACTCATTTGACTATCAGAGAAAGCGGTACGAGGCATGTCTAACCCATTGCTCCATGGGTATTGTCGTGATTGAGAACTCCAAATGCAATGGATGGAAGCAGACAGGCAAAATACAAAAACACTACTGTGCTCAACAATTTTTGTACCGTCTTTGGACCACGTATACCTTAAACAATAGATTACGTATAAAAGCAAAATTTATCAAATAGCGCTACCGTCGACGTAATCAGAGAGGTAGAGGGGTAGGCGTCGGCAAAAATTTTCTTTCAAACCCCGACCAAAATACCATCGGTTGGGACCAATCTGTAATATGCTACTTTAAGGTAACAAAACAACATTGTGTAAAATAACTAACTAGTTTTTCTTTTGCATCTGATAAATGTAATGATAAATTACGATCTCGATACTGATTCTGTTCAACAGCCAGTTCTTTAGCCGCCATAAGCATTGTCTGTCGAAACTGCTCTTCCCCCTGGGCCATCACTAACCGCTGACGGATGTCCAAATCAGCAAACAATGTGGCAAACGTTCTGGCTGTCTCTAGCGCAGTTTTGGTTCCCTTCTTAAAATTTGAAAGCAATTTAAGCATTGCATCATTTTTCAGAATTTCTATAATAATTCTTACCGCCCGCGAAGGAGCAATGACAATTATTATAAAACGCAAATCTTGCATAGTTCGTCCTAAGTTTGTTGGATGAATTAATCGAGTTATGGCCACGTGCCTATGTTGCACGGTTGGTAGCATACAGCTAAAATTACAAAATATGAATAAAATCAGTCCATATTTATGATTATTGTCATGACTTTGATTTAAAAGTTTCAACAATGCAATTCATCAAAATTAAAGATTAAATCAATCCATTTAATGCCTCAAGAGAATGATTTTACATAAAAAAATAAAACATGAGCAGCATGAACAATATAAAAGCCTTCTGATAAAGTCAGCAAGTTGCAATAAGCAGAGGTTTTATAATAACAGTAATATAAAATTAATTAATTAATCAGGCATTTCAAACAAATTCTACAAATATTATGCATTTTATTAAGCAATACATGTGTTAAAGCAATACATAAGTGATTTTAAACACTGATGCTATTAGCAGATTAGGAAATATAACACATAAAATCTCATCAATTTGTTGGTTAATTGAGCAAAGAAATGAAAACAACCTAATTTAGAATTTTATTATAAATTATTAATTTTATCAATTAGGGCTGTTGTTACAAAATCAGAATGTGAACTCACATAGCGCAGATCCACGTTTGGTCGAAATCAAATGATCCGGCTATATTTGTTGTGCAAATGCTTTGGACAGTTCGAGTGAGAATATGAACTAAAATGAATGTTGCTGTTATACTTTATACAACATATCCTAAAATAATGAAACTACTTTATTAAAATATTTAAATATAATTAAGAACAAATAAGCGTAACAAAACAAAAATGCATTACATCTGAATGCAATCGAATGAACAGTAATTCATTCGGTAACCAATACCCATTGAATTTAAATCATACACGTGCAGACATAAAAGTTATGCTTACAAAATAGTATTTGCATTAAAATTCAGGTAGGCACATTTATTATAGATCATGTTAGCACAAATGAATATGAGCAGTTAGAAGCTATATTATGAGTTCATTAAGAAAGCAGATTAAACAATCAAGATCAACTACAAGGCGCTTATAAATGAATTCCTAAAGTAATAAGAAAAACAATTTACATTGACTTGCAGCGTCTTGAGTAAACAGTGCATTTTTCACTTGCTCTGAAGTAAATTCAGGTTCCTGAATATCCATTTCATGTATGATTCTAAAAAAGTATTAGAAAAATATATAAATAAATGATGTTGCAAACACACAGCTGAATATTGTTATTTTGCATTGTTTTCTATGTGCAACATTCTCAAAAGCTTCAGATGAAAATTTAACCACCTTTTCAAAAATAATGTCAAACGTTCATTAGAGTACAATCATTCATGGCTCTGTATTCATTTGTAAAACTTTTCTCATATTTATATAGTTTGCAATTTCAATTATTTGAATACAAGAACACCAGCTATTAATTAATTTAAAAAAAGATATAAAATTTCAACAATAACATAAGCATTTTGATTATCATCAGAGTGATTTTATTCAGATAGCATTTTGATCTTCAGAGGAGCATGATGAATTTATTTGAACAAACAAGTAAGATATTTGCTTTGATAAATGTGCTTTCAGGTAAAGAGTTGAAATCAGAAATAAAAAAGTAAGTTTATAATTTAAGATGTTAAATTTGTAACCTGTTGTTAACATAATATCCATTGTTAAATGAATGCTTTGATAAGAATATCTCTTGCTGCAAACTGCACAAAAGTTGCAGGGCATTTATTTTCATTTGTCTCTAATGTGCTGTCGTTCAAAGCACAGCTGTTCAATCAGTTTAATAGCGTAACGTGTGAAATACTTCCTCAAATAGGTTGAACATAGTGCTAGCTAAATTGACAATGATTATCATTTGCAAGCTGACAAAAGCCGCAGCTTTTCAGAAATCTTGAAGCAGCTGTTGCTTGAATCGATCAAATATTTATTTCCTCAGTGATTATCCTCATTCAGGAGCTTCTTAATAAACCACTTGGTAGTTGCTATTTCAGCGGTTGTTCATTACAAAGATACTTTTTCACAAGCAAAATTTATATCGGTTTCTTTTCTTTTTTTTTAATAAATTTTTATAAATTTATAAAATTGATGAAATGAAAATAACTAGCAGTGCAGATTTAAAAATTTAGTCATGTAAATTCGTATAATTGTTAATAAATAAAATGTCACAGACTAAAGAAAACACGACACATCACTAAAACCCTTTTGATGTACGACTGTTTTTATCATTGCGGAATTTTGAATAGGAATGCTTGTGTTTCTTGAAGTTTTAGTGATAGTGCCATCAAACAATGGCTTAAACATATGACGCTCTCCCACTTCCCTGAAGCATTCAATGTTTTACTAACGCCAGCATGGATAATAAGTGTCTAAATGAGAAATGAAATTTCATATCTGACAGTGAAGTCCCAGTGGAATAGCGAAGTTGAAGCATGGTTAAATAAGAAAAGGAAACTGGGGACCTAACACGAGCATGGAGCTGATCGATTTCAAAAAAGACTATTGTCAATGACACTTTGAAAAGTTAGCTCATTAGGCTGTTGAAGATGATTTGCAGTCTTCAATCATAAGTCAAAATTTTATCAGAATGCATTGAAAATGATGCAAAAAGTGACTGCATGGTCCTGTTTGTTTGTCAAGCTTTCAGAAATGATGAGAAAGAAGCAAAAAGCAGAAGACAAAATTTTTTGACATATTTTGAAATTTTAATTTAAGTAATTTTATTTTAAATAAAGCGATGAGAAACATGAGCACATGCATTTTAAACGTACTTTTAAATCTATTGCAATCAATTTCATGAAACCAATGTTTGCTATTATCGCAATTTAGAATGTTTTAACTACAAAGATGATTAATAATAATTAAAGCAATAAGCATCAAACAAACAAAATAAATATAATGAAAGTGGTTGTACCATTTCAGCTGCTGCAGTTGTATCAAGTAAACATATGACTGCATTGTAGATTTTAATATTCAGAACCTTGACGAATAATAAACGTTTTTTACAAATAAATAATAGCATTTGCGTTCATTTAAAAAGCAATTCAGTGCATGCATGTAGCTTATCGGAAACATTATGGCAAAATAGAAATTCTGTGTCAAATAAGCTAATTAAACATATGTTATTAATAAGTAATGTTCATTCAGTATGTACTTTTTGGATAATGTCTCTACTTCAGGCACCATCTAAGATATAACATTGCTTGCTTTTGTTAATTAATATAAATCAGGTTAAGCAATTTTTGAAATTTGCCTATACATTTTCTTGCGTTTGATGAAATTGATTTAGCGTGTTGCAAATTTAACAGAAAAAGTTTCCAATTACACTAAACAATATAAAAAATAAAATTAAAAAAAGATGCATTCCTTTTTCAGTTAAGAAAATATATGGAAATATGAATAACAGTTAAATGTGTCTGTGCTTGCGTGGTGATTATTTCGCAAACTGCATCCGTGATTATAATAGAACTGTAATAGTATAATGAGGAAATTAATGTCTGTTTGTTATGAACAGTATAACAGAATGTAAAGTTCATTAAAGTAAACATAACATGCTTATAAAAATTTAAGCATTTCAGTATGTAGCAAGCATTCTAAAACTTGCTATGCGTACACATGTAAATTCAGTCATGTAAATGTATGTAGTCATCATTTCTTATAATTGTTAATAAATAAAATGTCACAGACTAAAGGAAACACGACACAACATTAAAACCCTTTTGATCATAACATTTGTACATCATAAGATTGAAAAATGAAATCTGAATTTATTTTCAAAATTGTTCAATTAAAAAATGAATATAAGCAGCAAAGCTTTTCACATTCTACACTATATTTTAAAACTATGCATTTGTACATTCTCGTTATAATTTGAATTTTAGATATTTGATAAATGTATTGACGTACTGGCATGTATCATTTATAATAAACAGCAAACAAATTTGAAACATTCTAGCATTACAATCTCTAATTCTCATGCCACTATCTAGATGTTAGTATTATACGGCATATATTATGAATGATTTCACATAGTGGAAGAAAAAACTATCCACAAAATAATGACTGCAAAAAATAGCAAAATTATGTCATAAATTTTACTGTTTATAAATAAAAAAAGTAATGTGCTTGACGATCAACTGTGCTAGATTTATTTAGCTAGATGGAGTAAGTGTTCAAGCATAAAAGCAAAATCAATAAACAGAGAACTAATTTTTAACTAGTAAAAAGCGTGTATTGTCAAACAGAGATGATTCTTTGCTTTTCTTGGACTTGGACTACTATTAAGTGGGCGCAATTGACATTTGGTATTTGATCAGATAATTTGCATTAGATTGTTCTGAATTTGAGAGATAATTCTAGCATTTGATCGTGAAGCGTCCAAATCAACATAACCGACAAAAATGAAAATGTTGCTGTTTTACACAGCTTTATAAGATATATTGTAAGTTGGAAATATTCACAGAAAATATATTTCGGCACTATCATCAATCGTCACTGTTTACTACACTGACAGACAGACATATTTCTCAAAGAATAAAACGTAGAAAAAAGCTCGAAAGTGTATTTTACTCCATTAAATTTAATTAATAATTAATTAAATTAATTCAATATCATTAAAAATAACGGAACAGCACAGTAAAACAAAATTTTAAAATTTCATTGCTTACATTTGCAGTGCTTTCATGCATGGTCAGATAAAGATTGTCATGTGAAATTAAATTTAAAAGCTGTCGTCTTCTTCTTGTAAAGTTGCACAATGAATTGTTTTAGAAACATTGAGTCAGTCAAAAAAATCCGTATAAAGAAGCAATAACACATTAACATAAGAAAATGTATTCTACTGCGTACTGATTGAAAACGCTGAGGATAATTTCTTCCAAGCTTTCACAAGGTTGTTGCGGTGAAATGGCAGAAAAGCAAATTTGCACAGCGTTGTAGCATAAATGAATATTTGCATAATTGCATGCTTTAAGTGTAAAATCTATCAGAGAAGAAAATTTGCATATCAAAGTGGAACACAGATAAGATAAGATTGAATTGGATTGGCTATTAATACAATTTTAAAACATCAAGCGACAACAGTATTATTTGTGAATGTTTAGATTTCTGAAATTTAAATTTTAAACTTCAACAATTTGTAAAGATAAAAAATTTTTTTCAGTTCAGCAACTGTAAAGTCGCTTAAATAGCGACGTAAATAGATTCAATGGCAATCGCTAACGTTTACTTGCGAAAAATATTTACATATTTCAGAATAAAGTTGTCTCAATTACAACTGTTCAGAAAGTATTACATTTGGAGGAAAAGATTTATCATATTATCTTTTTTTTTCAAAGAAACCCTTAATTACATAACGCCGCTATAAGAGATGATTAGTTTAAACTTTTTCATGACCACTGACTGACTGCTTTAGCATTCAAGCAGTGCATTCGTATTCGATTGTCCCTGAATTACCAACTTCATTTTTCAATTTCATGATAGGATAAAAAGAAACTTGCCATCACACTAACCACAGGCAATTCACTCTTCAATATGGCTTCATATATTCATTATTGATTTTTTAATATTCATAGAAGTAAAGAATCATCTTGTTCAATGTGTTGAAAATCAAGACAAGAAAAGCGTCATTTTCTATCTTCTTCTTTGTAATTTGATTGCTAATTCCAACTTTCATGAACCGTTTGAATAGCATTTTAATATTATAATGAAGCACAAAAAGAGCGCTACAGCGTTGCTTGTTTTTATCAAATTAATGTTCTGACAAGTAAGTATGTGATTAGCTGCACTAGTAAAGCTTTGCAATCAATTTGCTTTAGAAATAAACACATAATTATGTAAACGTAGATTTTTAATAACGTAATTCGTTGAATGACTATTTGAAAATGATTTGCATTTTATTTTGTCTCTATTTCAAAAATTGGTATTTACAATGAAATTTCAGACAATGTACAACGGGCAGAATTTCTCAAACATGCTTCTTTGCTTAGTGTTAGAAATTAATAATTATAACTTCTTTCTTTCTTTTTTTTTAAATAAAAAGCAGTGAAACTCCTCTGCAAATAATCCTTTCAAAATAATATGAAATTTGTTTTTTTCTTGTTTTGCTTGTTTTCTAATGAATCTATTCTTGAAAATACATTTTCATCTTGGGCATGAATAAATAAATTCATGAGCAACATTATAACCCAAAAACATTAAAGAACTGCGCGTTTTGAAAATAAATTGTTCATACTTTTGAAATAAACATTTTACGTTGGTTAGTTAAGAAGGAATGTTAGTAGCCAAGTAAACATGATGTATCAAGGAAGCAAAATTTCTTAGATGTAAGGAGAAATCGTCATTCAATGAATCATTGAAATTCTGAAAAGTTACAACTGTTGCCAAAGAGACATGCAATGCTTACTTGTTGAATATTTCTTCAAGGCTTGTTTCCGGTAAATCCAATAATAATACCGCTTTGTTTAGCAAATGATCAATGTCCATTGTAGCCCGCACCTCGGAACCAAAGTCTTTCATGGGAATTTTTTCATGTTTGGCATACATCAGTGTCATTTTTTCAAACTCTTCTAAAACAATTTGCTACATAATTTGACATTTTTCACTTATTTTGTTAAACAGAGGATATATAAATCAACAGAAAATGGGAAACATATTTTTCACTCATAATTCCATTCTATATAAATTTATTATTCATTTTTTTCAGATAAACTTTATATTAAAACAAACAAATAATGCAATGGAAAGATGAACTAAAGGAGTGTTTGTGAAATTATAGAATGAAAATCAAAAGTGCTTTTACACAAGAGACATTTAATTAATCATAAAGATTTTATGTCCCATGTTGTGTTTAAAGCATGAAGCTTTGAGCTTACAGAGGAATAATGAGCAAGCAATTTCATAATTTTGTTTCATTTATATACTAATAACCAAATATTGAATTTCTCAATTAATAATACCTAAAAAGCAATACGATGATTGCAGAACAAATCAAAACAAAACTCCATTTTATTTTTCATCTAATGATAATCATATAATTATTTTTATCCCGTTTTATCATATCAACTTTAGCTTCATCGTGAATAATTTCTAACTGGATTTTGTCAATGTTTTAAAAGAGTATTCCAGTTAGGGAAAAGGATAATGACTTGGATTTTATGGAAGGCACTTCCTTTGTGAAACTATGGAAGCGGAATGAAAATTAGCACACATGTTTTGCGAATATTCAATGAACTGGAAACATCCGAAGATGATATGCAAGGCAACAATTAAATTAGAGACTTGCAAAACATACAATCACTACGCTGTCACGCCCTTTCATATTTATTCAAGGCATTCACATTTGTTCGCAAACTTTGCACATTTTCTGGCATTTTAGAATTGAAAACAAATAAATTTTATGGCACCTTATTTTTCAACTAACATATCAGAATAGAAGATGATAAATTCTTGATCATTGCATAACTTTTTCAAATTTCTTAAGAAAACGCAATCGAAACGAATTTGTAAAATGAATTTGAATTCTTAATTTTGATGCAAACTAAAATTTAAAAAATAAAAACATATATACTTTACAGCAATATTACTTTGACACGCTTTAAGAAATCTTTAAGAATTGGGAATAAAATTGAGGATTGCACTTGGATGATCTGCACTGCACTGAATTTTTCATGGAAATGAATGGAAATAAATTAAAATGTATGTTATAAATATATCTTTTAAACCATTTTGCTTAAATAATTGGCACGTCAGTGGGCAATAAACCTTATCGCAAAGCATTTGTGGGATCACAGATTAGCATCATGTTTGAAAACATTGCATGCACTGCACGGTGACAACCATGATGCACGTATGATATAATTTGCTGAACGCCGGATGTCTAAACTTATCTGATACAACTGTCAATCAACCAAAACACTTCAGTCAGATACCTGTCTATTATCAGATATCTATAGAACACTGCATATTAAAATGTAACGCTCAGCACTTCATCATACGTGTGTTTAAAATAGATGAAGCGTCATTTTTCCATTTTCCATTTTATATTTTAATAAAGCTTGATGACTTTGCCTGTGAATATTTGAAGTATCAAATTAATCTGCATTATTTTACGTTGTCATGTTGTAAAGTCAGTCCGTCAGAAAAATATCACTTCCGTTATGAGTACTACTTTTTCAAAAAGCTAGAACATATGACAAATAATGCTCTTCATTTTTTCAGTTTATTTTAAAAATTGCATGACGTAATTTCATTGCTAGCAACTTTTTAATATGAACTTTAGCACATAAAAGCTCAAAATAATTCCAAATTCACAATCACAGTTAAAATAAATAATATATATATCTATAATCTTTATATAATTGCTGATGTCTGTTTACACTGAAAACAGACCAAAGAATTACTTATCATTTTTTATATGATAATAAAATTTTAACTTCACAATTTGTTCATTTCAAAAAAAATAAAACTAAATTAAAGCCCAACTGTATCTTTGTTGTGATCAATTTTCATTGTAACATTTTCCTATTACACTTCTAACCATGCACTGAAATTCCAATAGCTGAAATAAGGCAGTCAATGTAATTTACGCTTCGGTATCGATTGGTTTGTAACGATTTTCAATAGTTGATGAAACGTCTTTAAATCTTTGATTTCAAAGCATTTCCTTTTCATCAACCATTTTAATGTTTGAGAAAGTGAACGTTCTTGCACTGTCACATTTCCAATTCTTAAATTCAAACAGGTGAACGTTGTCTATCATCGGCTGAAAATGTTTCCCCTGCCCTTCAGGCTTATTCAAAGTGAAAGAAGAAGAAATGTTCGTTTCATTGCCTTGCTGGTGACTACGTAATGTTTTTGTGCCCGTGCTTGTCAAAAAGCTTTGTCTAATGCGATAATATGAAAAAGCTGTCTTGAAACGGCTTAAATAGCGTTATTTACTTACACCCGGCACATCTCACGTGATACGTTGATGCTGAGGTGAAGTTAGTCTTTAAAGTTGTGCTTATTATGAGCTTTGAATTATAGTAAGCTGCCCCCGGCTCGGCGCGACAAACAAGTGGCCCTAATTAAGCCCTTTGGACGAGAAAGAAGTTGGTATTGCAAAAGGTGCAATAACTGATGCTTTTTTTTTAAAATACAAATGCATCAATCCACATCCTCATCACACGCCTACATCATCTGTGTTGACGCTTCTACCTGTATTGAAAAAAGCAGAATTGTTTAATTAGCTTTATCTAACAAGGTCACAACTTCATCTTTTTTATATTAAAAATTATCCTTCCTTTATGAGCAAGTTATGGGTACATTTGATTATCATAAAAGTTCTCTTGAAAGCTGCTTTCAACATTGCCTCATTACATAACTTATTATAAATTAAGAAATTTGTTATTTTGCATTGATTTTTCATAAATATGCATTTTTAGTTTTGTTAAGCTGTTCCACATATTTCAACCAGTTAATGCGACATCCTTAATATTGTTGAAAACGAAAAGTCTTGTAGTTGCATCAAAAGATTATCTTTGGTGTAAAAAACCACAAATTAATGGGGATTAAAATGATAAAACATTTTCCCTAAATTCCTCAAATCGCTGCAATTCTCAAGACTGGACCTTTGCTAAGCTAGAAACACTGATTCGATCGGCAGCAATTTGGTAATTAGCTTTCGCCTTTCCCACACGTTAGTATTGGCACATGCAGCTAGCTAGCTAGCTAGCTAGCAACTACTTTGGATGGAAGCACCAAAACGGGAATGTCAATTGCACAATGTGACGATGAATTTTTGTCACCATTTGAATTGAAACCAGTGCAAGGGTTGGTTTGCATTGTTGTGCACAAAAGCGGTTTAGATGTGAGCAACTTGCTTTTCCGTTTAAGCAACGAGCAGCAAATCGAGAACTAACGAAGCAACATTTGTCGAATTGATCAACTTTCTTGAGTGCAAAGGAAACTCTGACTTAATAAGGACAAGATTTTCAAGCAGTTCACCAGTTGTCCATTTCCACTGACCAAGTAATTAGCTGAACGGTGCGGTTTCTTACTTTGAGCAGTTTTCAAGATAGAAAGCATTTTGCATTTTAACTTTTGTTTGTTCAAATCACTGGAAAAGCTATTAAAATAACTTTATTTCAAATATGCTGAATATTCTTTTTTAGTGTTCAACAAATAAATTACAAAACTAAAATCATCTTCTCTATCACTTCTAAGCTTTATGTAGAAATGAAGCGATGAACATTTTGCTTGCTGGTTCAACAAAATTCACAATCTTGAAAATTGAATCTTCAATTTTGAAATATCAAAATCAACTTGCTCTATCTGTTGTTTTTGAACGTGTAAAATAAAAGTTGAACTTAATTTATGAAAACTGAAATCCTTTTTACTTATAATTAGAGTGTTTTGTAGAATTGCAGAAGCTGATGATAAATTTTGAAAAGAACTGAACTAAAACAACTGCTAGACAGATGATGATGTTACGTGTGAAAAAATAGTAATGATAAGATCCATTGTAAAGAGAATTGAATGGGTCAGTTTGAATATTAGAAAATTGTTTTCATTGAATAATAGACAAAAAGAAGAATTTAAAACAATTTCTCGCACTATTCCTAACTGAAATATCCTGACGTTATTTGTTGAATGTGGCAAACATATAAAATTTCAATGTGAAAAAAGGTTGAATGAATTTTGAAAAAGAAAAACAAACAAAGCATACCTCCTTCAGCATCGTCGAAATCATTGATGCTGTCCTCATCGAAGAGATCAATGGATGACCGGCTGACTGTAGAATTGGTAATGGTCAAATATTTTTGACCCGTCTCATGACGATTCATACTGTTCGTACGATGCGTATGACCGGGCTGGTGAAGGTGGGTTTCGACCAAACACTCACCGGGTTCCACTTGGCTAGTTCTGGGTCTTCGTAAAGAATAAGTGTTCAAAGCGGTTGACGACGAAGACTGAAAAGATTCGAGCGACGGCTTTGGAGGCGTGCCGTATAATAAGGTGCTTGAGGAAGCCAGCGCGATTCGACCAGATGGAAACAGCGGCTTCAGCAGCGTATCAGCGTCTTCGTTTTCCGTATTGGGAAGCTGCAGTTACAAGAAACTGTGATATTGGGGTAGTTTCTCAGCGGTGCACAGAGTTGAACTTTACATTGCTTTTTGCCACGTCCGTGGTGCTACTGCAACGGCGTCGTTGAGTTTCTTGATCACATCCGGCATGCATGATGATCATCATGCAAACTGGAATAAGAAAGGGCGATTCGGCACGTTACAAGGCGCCTCAAACTTTCTCTTCTCGACTACGACCAAAGCTAATGTGTGTGTATGTATGTATGTATGTATGTATGTATGTATGTATGAAAGTGTGTGTGTGTGTATGCGGCTATGGTTGAGGTCGTACGCGGACACGCCAACGACGCGACTGCTTTCTTCTTCCTACTGGTTGTCGGAATCAGCTGTTTCGTCGTGAGATGACGCGTCAGTCGCAAGTTAAAGCAGCTAGCGGTCGTTTATCTCTTTCGACGCAAGCATTGGAGCAAAACAGAAGGCGTGTCATGTCAAATTAACTGGCCGACACTCATCCGTCGCTTTTGCGTTCCACCATGCCGGACGGATCGGCCAAGTTGACGAATTCAAATAAAGAATGTTATTACTACTACCGCCTCCTGAAACTCCAACTATACTCTAATATCGCTACTTCTGAAGAACAGCAACTGAGGCAGTAAAAAGAAGCAGCCCCAGTTTAGCTAACAATGAGAATAACACAAAGCATAATAAAAGTGCAATGCTGGAGAGAAGGAGAGAGTATATATATATATATGTATGTATGTATGTGTGTGAGAGAGAGAGAGAGAGAGAGAAATTGAGAAGAGAGGGAGAGAGAAAGAGAGGTAGAGAGGAGAAACAGAGGGGGAGGGAAGAATTATGAACGAAAGAGAATGAGTAGCCTAGATGATGCAAACTAGAATTTAGATCGAATGCTAGTTAGTAAGGAACAAAAACAACAACCTGCGGTTTCTTCTGCTTAAACAGTCACGGCGCCTCTGTCGTTCTGACGCTGATTGGTCAGCGTGGGTGTAACCATTTTTGATGCACTCTCTAAGCTCCAACTCTCACAACTTTAAAACTTCTGGAAGACATATATTTTAATCGATTGTGTCGGCAGCGATTTATCTCCCAATGGATAGAGCAGGATGATCATTAATGTCGATTGACTGTGCTACTATGAGGATCGGATTTAGATGAGGCGCTGAAAATCTGACGGACATTAGAAAAAAATTGTTTATTATAACTTTCTTCGCCTAGCATTATTCAATTCTGTGAAAATGGCGCTCACTTTCTAGGCTATCGTCATTTGAAAATAACCATCTTATTGATTAAATATATTTATTTCCTCGTGCGAATAAATAAATAAATACATACATACATATATATATATATATATATTCATACTTTCATAATATACTGTTCAAAGCAAAGTAAACAAATACGTTTTTTCGAATGTGTTTCGTGAATAATAAATAATATTTACCATTTTCACTGATGTGAAATTAGTTAGTTGCCTGAAAGAAAAGTGATAAACAAAATATAAAATGTTTATTAAGACTTCAGGCTTGAATTTAATTTAAGAATAAAAATAAACGTTTTAGTTTGCCTGACCAGTGCAGCGTGATATATAAGCATGCGGACATTGGAAAAGAACTATTTTCTAGAATAAAACAAGCCGCTTATTAATGAGCTGTTGTGGTTGAGAGAATGTTAACTGCAAAATGGCAAAAATGATAAAACCTTTGAACTTTTGATTTAAAGTTTCAATAATGCCTACTCATACGACAGCATTAGTCGTTGCCTTTTGACAGATGTCTTAAATAAGTTTGACAACAGGCAAAGTAAGCTTGGCAAAAGAGAGTTTTTACATTGCTTTTTTGTTTAATGCTTTAAAAAATTGTTGTTTACTTCTTCATCCCAGATTTTGTGAAGTCAATCAACAACATCAATGCAAAAAAATTACTTAACTTTTTATGAAGCTTTTAAATTAGAAAAGTTTCTATTCAAAGGCTTATTTTATAAAATAAAATGTGCAATAATCTGAATAAAGCAGGTGAAGCATAAATAAAAATGTTTTTTTTGTCGTTTCAAAAAATTGATGTTTTTTTAGTGAGTTTTATTGTGTTATATAAGACATTTGTTTAGCCTAAACGGCTCGTCAGTTGAACTGCACTTTTTGAGATTTGTTGACGTTGAAAGTAAACAAGCTTTTCAGATTTTAGCATTTTTTCAAAGAATCCTATAGAAAGTCAGCTTCATCATTTGTTAAATTATGATTATGATTATTATTACTTTTATTCCACTTTCAATATTTGAATGTGCACGTTTTCAAATCATAAATATGATTAAACTGTATTGATGTCCATGATATTATTGTCAAGTGCACACAATGGGGTTGATTATTATTTTTTGGTATAAATAATTATGTGGCATTTACATGTTACAATGCTAATAATAATGATCAGCAGCTGGACAATGCGGAAACACTGGCAAGATTGACAAGACGAATTCTCTCATTGGTGGTGAATGTAAAAGTCTGTGAATGAAAACATGCTGGACAACCAATTTGAAATGCTATTCTATGTGAATAAAATGCAAAGCATTAATAGAAAGATAGATGCATAGATAGAGAGAGGGAGAGGGGGGGAATGGGGAGGGGGGGTAGAGGAAGGCTTAGCTTAGTAATAAAATGTGTTTCAGTAATTGAAAAAATGAAAAAAGTGATATGTGTAGTCGTTTATGATTGTCAGACGTAATTTGAAAAATTTTTCCAGCTCACCGTTGCGCAAACAATGCTAATGCTAATATTTCGAAACGATTGTTCAAATTAACTGGCTCCTTGTTCATTCACCTTGTGTGTTTCAATGTTGAAAAGGTTGAATAGAATTGAAGCATCATGCTTTTTTATTTACTATTTTAAAATTTTCATTTCGTAAATTCTGAAGCGTTTTCCTGTCAAGTCATTCGCTTTTCTTTGGAGCAATGCTTGGATGATTGTTTTATCATCGAGAAGAGAGCTTTCAATTCTCTTCACTTCACTGATGTCACTTTCATTTTAACATCTCAATGCACTTAGGAACGGACAGACGACACGGCACAGCTTGTTCAATGGAAGGAAGTCATTGTGTAGTGTGTGTATTGCTGCAACATCTGAGATATAATGCACATGAATTTGTTTATTTATTAAAATTATCCATACTCTGTCTCCAAACCAAGCACAAATCACCCCGCATACCGAGGCAGTATATTGTTTGTTGCTTTTGCAAAACAAGAAGCAACATTTCACCATTCGAAACGTTGCTCATTCATTGTTGAAAACAAAATATCTTGAAGTGAAAAAGATCCAGTGATAGTTTTTGCAACGTCAAACAATGTCTTGTAACTTTTGATCAACTTTATTGTGTTGCAACTACCTATTTGTTTTTTATCGTTCTATTTCTGGTGCTTACATCTGCTTAGATAGATTAAACTTTGTCTCTGATTTTGCTTCTGTTTTTTGAAAATAAAAATAAAATTAAAAGGAAACAAATTTCTCTATACATATACAACATATACATTCAGTCGAAGTAATCAAAAATGGCATACTTTAAATTTCTGCTTTGCAAAATAGCTGCAATAAAATATTATAATTAAAATATTCCTTTCATTTTCCAGAAACATTTTTCAAAATAATTTTCTTTCAACAATAGCTTTCATTCATTTAGCATATAATCCAAACAAAAAGAAACAAACAGAATTGTATGATTTTCAGGTTTCAATTCAATTGTTCAATTAATCAAAACGGTACATTTTTGATATAACATGAAATTCGTATTAAAAGTGCACAACCATGGTAAAGGTAAGTAAAATTAAATTAAATTAAATTAAATGTATACATTTTAATATAAATAAAATATGATGATGAAAAAATAAGTGATAATTTAATAAAAGTGTTCGACAGTGAAAAAAATACTTGGGATGTATGTAGTAAACTAATTTGTATTCACTTTCACATAAAAATTATGATAATATTGTTAATTAAAGCACTCTGTCTAACAAATATACATTGATTTGTTTTCAATGACGTGTTAAAATGTAAATAATGCTTGCTATTTTCTCATTTACTCTCACACTAATAAACAACATTAATAATTCGACTGATGTAACTGCCTGAGATGTTGTCAGAAAAATGTTTTAAACAAAAAAATAAATAAATAAAAATGACTTTTGCTTCGTTGTTCAAAGAAGAAGCACGCGTCTGCTGTGCTGGTCAGATATATATATATATATATATATATATACGTATATACATATATACATACATATATATATATATATAGCCCATAATAATACCACCTAGCCGCCGACCAGCGTTCAAGTGTCAGCTTGATTCTTATGAATTTGATTACTTCCACTGGAATGTAATGAACGCTGCGCAATGCTGTGACGTATTCAATTTTATAAAAGGGAAAAAATTGATTACTCCCATTTTCACTTCTTTTTAAAATAATATTTAGAAAAATAATAAATTAATAACATAACGACGAAGAAACTTTTTTTTTCCTTAATCGCTACAACTGGTAAAAGTATTTTGCTTCTATTTATGAATTATTATATTTTTTATATGAAGTTATTTTTTTGTTTTCAAAACGAAAAATGTCAGTCAAAGTTTTGTGCTCTACTCTGCTCAGCTCAGCTTTCGTGCTTGTTCGCCTGCTATCAACTTTCTCGTACACACTTCTATCTTTTCTGCAATGACAATAATCAAAAACCAAAAATATTAAAAACAATACTAATAATATTTTCAAACTCCATATTTTGTAAGTGAAAATTATTATTGTAAAAATTAAATTCTACAAAGATGTGCATTTTTTTGAATTGTTCTTTGCACGCATGTCGGTATGCTAAGAGTGATGTGCTTCGTGTGCAAAATGATGGTTAAAACAAATATACTTTGCAGTTTGCAAAGCAAAGCAAAGCAAACAAACAAACAAACAAACAAAAATCTCATCTATACACTTCTGAAATGCAAAATTCTGATGCAGTTGTGTGTGTGTGTGTGTGTGTGTGTGTGTGTGTGTGTGTGTGTGTGTAAGTGAGTAGTAAGCTTTTCAGAAATGATTGGCAACAATCAATTATACTGTCAAAATTAGCTGGACGCCTGCTCCACGTGGCACCTGTTCGGATCACCTGAAATTTCAATTCACAACCTCAATCAGTGAAATTAATTTTATTCGATATTGAATAAAAGGTAAGAATCCAAAAAGAAATTATATTTTATACACAATGGTTGTTTTGCCTTTCTGCAATTCTTGGCCACATCAATAATGTCAATCAAACAATCGCAGTTTGCTCTTCAGATTCTCCATCACTGCTGCTGCTTGATTCAGCAACTACCGGAAACGAAATTTTCGTAATCGGACCCTGGAATATATATGCAGATATATGTATGTATATATATATATATAATAGATAAATTGCCAACTGCCAAATAAGCAAAACTGTTTCATACACTTGACGTCCTCTTGTGACCTAAGATTGTATTTTTCACTTGTCTCACTTTGCGTTCCTTGTCTGAAAGGCCATCAGACAATATGGCCGACAACTCAAGGCTACGCTCCAAGCTAGAGACCATCGTGCTTCCACTGCTGACATGCACCGCCTCTGAAGGGTTCATGTCCATCGACCGGTCTGTAGTATTGCCTTCTTCTTCACTTGAACACAACACCTTACGAGCGGATGTTTCCTGACGTAGGCGATCTCTGCAAAATTGCCAACGTTGCCATTGCATTCTCGTCAAACAAGTAAACTATCACATTATGCTTCATGCATGCATGCAAACCTGCAATGAGACATATTCTCTTCATCGCTGTCTTCGCTACTGGTCATCCGCGTCCAGTTGTTGTTCTGTCCAACGACATTCCCGTGATATCGTCGTGTTCTGTAATCAACAGCATTTGAATTCATTTGCACTTGTGGCAAATGTGCACTTGGAACAGCAGCACATTTCAACGCTTCTTCACAGCTTTTCGATCTAATCTGTTTCATGTGGGCAATCTGAAATGATGAACAACAGAAAATAAAAAATTTACTAAAATACAAGATCTATAATTTAGATTGCTCACATCCAATACCAGTTGAGCATATTTTAATATACGACAATTACATGAATACTAAACTACTATTTGTAGTAGAGTTAAATTTTGAATTTTTCTTCAACAAATGTCCGCTTACTTCGTTACAATTGTAATGGTCTATGATATCAGTATTGATAGCATCAAGGTTGCTGTTGTTGTTGTTGTTGTTGTTGGTACAACTAACATTCGTAATAGCAGAAGCAGCAGTAATAGTAGTGGTAGCAACGGTAGCAGGAGTAGTAGTATTATTAATAGCAGCAGCAGCAGCAGCAGCAGAAGTAGTAGTAGTAGCAGTAGTAGTACTGGTTACAAGAATAGTACTAATACTATTATTATTATTATTATTATTATTATTATTATTTGTTTTTAAAGTATTTTGCCCTTGTCGACGACTACGAGTCTGACAATTTACATCAGGATAACTGCCATCACTACCCAGGCACGTTTCCAAGTTCGTTTCTGCCGATAAATTGTTGTTCAATCCAGCTTGAGACAGCGAACGTTGAACAGTTCTCTTCTGAACACCGTATAACACAAATTCGCCTGCAAATGAATTGCATATATAGTGATGATGATGATGAACAAAATAAAGCAAAGTGTTAATTTGCATGCAAACTACCAGATGATGGTTTGTCCGGCTGTGGGAGGTGAACAGAAGCGGCCGCAGTTCGGGAGTATTTGAACGGACGTTGGCGAGTCCGACGTACTCGACCACTGGACCATCGACCCGGCGAATCTCTGGACAAAGCTCCACTGGTGGAGTTGTGCTGCAACCGGCCGTCAGACCAACGTTCTTGGACATTTCTGGAAAACCCACGAACCGCCTCCAACCCGGCATACGACGAATGACCACCGGCTTGACCAACACTGGACGATGAAGCACGGCTATCGCAGCGACGAGCGGTTCCAGGTGCCAGACGGTCTGTCGAGGTAACCGTATCGGTGACTGCACTGCTCGACCTCGACAAACTGCGACCATTGTTCGACGACCGACGTGACGGATGCCTCGGCGCAAAATCACACCGATTCCTTTCCACACGGTCGGCATTGCAATTTTCAGCTTGACCACACCCACCATTGTCGACCACATTTTCCACGCACAGCACTGCAGCGTTGCTGCTGCACAATCCGCTAACGCTGCAACAATCAACAACAACAACACAATTAGTTATTTAAATTGTCTGTATATTTTTAAAGAATGCTTTTTTAAACACCTTTTGTATTGTTCATTCAGACATGTATACAATGTATCAAGGAAAGCAGGAAACTGATTAACAACAGATCGATGTGATTCTGATCAAAATACACCTCTTATCTAATTTTTACTGCAAACATTTTCACTGTACTGAGTAATTTAGGTTGATTTGTATGAAAATTTACAAACGACAAAGCAAATTTACACTGATGAAACATTTTCCATTTTACAATTATGAAAACGAAAATCCATAATTAAATAACTGAAGAATGTGCTCTGTCCAGTATGAGTAAATGTAAATATAAAATGAGCGAAATAACTCTATGACTCATCATCAATCGTTGGTTGTTATTTGTTCTTTAATTCTCTAATCTTGCATTATATGACATTCAGAAACATCAGTGACAAATAGATAGATGCATAATAAAAAATGAATGAAGAAAAGAAAAGAAAAGGAAAAAGCAGCAGGAAAAGTGAAATTCTGTTGCTATGAGCAACGATAAACAGCTAATTATTATTAACTAGCTAACTCTAACCAAGCGCGTAAAACAACTCTTCAATTTTGATCATACATAGTAGAACAGAATACAGATTCTGTGTATTTCAATAAATTTTGAAATTTAAAATCCTAAAATAAATCCATAATTGATTGAAGAGTTGGTGAATGAATTGATAATTGAAATTAGCAAGTTCAATTTCAGCATACAGATATACATACCCTTGTCCAATTGGACTGCCTTTAATTGAACGATCGCCAGTACCTTTCAGCATCATCGGACGCATGAGACGGTAACGGATGCGATTTGGCTTTTTCGACAGCAAACCGTGATTGTTGAGTAAGGCGACCATTTGCTGTTCCCGCCGAAGTAAATCACGCTCTCGTTGTTCAAGCTGCATCATGCACTGGCTGAGCTCACTGTACAGATTGTTCGCCCGACGAAGTTTCTGCTCGTACATCTCGCGCACATCCTGCGCATGTCTTAATTCATCCTTTCTACGGCTAATAAGCTGATCTTCTTAAATAATAATCTTAATAAATACACACGCTTGCGCACACATAATGCAGTTTATTATTCATAATGGAGTGGATTGAACAAGAAAATAATAATAATAATAATAATTACCGATGATCTTTTGCAAACAGGAACGATCTTTGGCACGATGCAGAGTTTTGATTCGATCACCAATTTCAACTTTCCAACGTTGCTGCAACGAGATCCAAGCTTCAAATGTGAAAAATTGCAACTCAGCCTGGGCAATGTCCAAATGAGTAAGGATGTGTCGAAATGAGGGTCGATTTCGAGGCTTGGCGCTCCAGCATTGCTTGAGCAACAGTTGCAATCCTTCGGGCGTGGAGTGAGGAATGGGCAATTGTAGACTATGCGAACCAACGCCCCACATCACGGCCGTCGGATCCACATCTTGATAAGGCACCTCACAGGTAAGCAACTCCCAGAGTACAATTCCGTACGACCAGACGTCCACTTTATCCGAACACGGTTCGTTGCGTATCACCTCCGGCGCCATCCAAGACGCAGTACCGCAGAATGTCATTCGTGTACTGTTCTGTTGGCTCCAATGTCGACTTGTGCCAAAGTCGGATATTTTAAGCAGATCTTCATTTGTTACCAGAACGCTGAATAAAGAAAAAACGAAAAGAAAAACAATACTACTATAAATTGGACCTTATCAAATTGGATGATTGAATGAATGTGAAATGCTTGTTGGTTGAATCGATGAATTGCGCAATTGTCGTTCATGGTCGTCGATCGACATGAGACAAAGCACAATTTGATAAAACCAATCATTACAACAACAACATCAGAAGACAAAAAGATCAATAAATCAATGAAGGAATAAAAATTAGATAAAAAAATACCACCATCATTAATCTGCAAGGGAAGGAATAAAGTTGAAAATGATACTTTGCATTTGAAATTTGGCAACAATTTTAACGAGCACAAAGAAGCATTATTATTTGTTATTGCTATTGTGAGAAGAAGAATTATTTATTACACCCAAAGTTAGTTATCTGTCATCTTCAAATTGGACAATACAGTTAGTTATTTAATGTGAGCATGCGTGCATGCAGTAGAGAAGAAGTGAAAATTGAAATTTGAACTAAAAAGAAAGCAAAAAGTAAGTGATCGATAAAATCGTCGCTGCGGATGAATTAAATGAACGCATCACAACTGACAGTATGCAAATTAAGTAAAGCACGCTTGGAACATAGGCAGAGAGAAGGAGGAGATAACTTACTTGGGTGATTTTAAATCGCGGTGAATAATTTTCTGCTGATGCAAATAATGCATACCACTGGCAATCTGCTTTGCCCAATCCAAAGTCAATTTCGGCGACAGCTGCTTACCACTGCGCAACAATTCATACAGTTGCCCCTGTGAACAATACTCCATAATAATGCAATAGCATGGAGCTTGTGTGCAAACGCCCCTGTTGAATGAAAAGAAAAAAAAGAAAGAGAAAAGCAATTGTAAATAAATATTGCATAAATTTATGAAAATTATAAATTTTATAAAATTAATGTTTTTTATTCTCATGCTCTCTTCTATTATTATTATTATTATTGATTTTTCCTTTCAAAAATTACAATTGACAATTGTGAAAAAGAAAACAAATTTTTTTTTGTTCTCTTTCTTATCAAATTAAACAAACAAAAAGCAGCAACAGAGCAGTAGAAGAAGAAGAAAAGATTATTGCGAAAGCACATTTATGCAAATTTTTCAACTGCTCATTTTTGTTGATAAAAGTGGAAAATGAGAATAATAAAAATTTAAGAAAGAAAGAAAGAAAGAAAGAAAGAAAGAGAGAGAGAGAGAGAGAGAGAGAGAGAGAGAGAGAGAGAGAGAGAGAGAGAGAGAGAGAAAGGGAGAGAGAGAATGAAAGAAATATTTATCATAATATTACTGTTATTCTTCAACTTGTTGCTTTTTCTTTATTTTTAAATTTTTATTAAATTCTTCTTCTTCTTCTTATTCTTTAAAATATTTTCAAACAAACAATATAGAATAATAATAATCAAGAAGAAATCAAACTAAAAATTGTCAAATTTGTGTCACTGTTTCGATTAATTTGTGTTACAGTACTATAAAGAATAGAATAAAAATAATACTCGTCAGTTGTGGAGAATTAATTCAATTTTAAACTGTCCAAAACAACAGTTCACTGACCGTTCAATTAATGATTCAAAAAAGAAAGAAAAAAAAATCATCATTCGTTTATATTTAAAAAATGAAGAAGATTATGAAAATTGTTTTACCAATTGTCTGTAGAGTTGTGGTAGTTGAAAACAAAAATCCAATCTCTCTTCCTCCTCATCGATTAATTTCAAAAAAGAAAGAAAAAAGAGACAAATTTTAGCAGAAGAAAGAACTGTGAATATAAATTATTATTATTATTATTATTATTATTCTGAAAAATTTTAAATCACAAAAATTAAAATTTCAATGACCAGCAGAAAATATCAACAATAAATTTAAATAATACTCAAATCGACAACAGTCAATGCAATTCATTCAAATCATTATTGATAGATAGAAAAAAAAATTTTCCAAACGGAAAAATTGTATAAAAAAAATTGATTACAATCTCCAATTGACGACAGACTAAAAGGTCACGCAGCGAGTGGATTGAATGTAAAAAAATTTGCATTTCTTTTCGGTAACTTTCGCAAATTTAGGCCACCCAAGGTCACTGCTACTGTTTTCCATTGTCAATTTGTCCTTGAATTTTTCACCATGGAAAAATTACTTAAATTTACTACCACTGGTCAATCGTCAGCTTTGAAAAAAATGTCAACTTTGTTGTTATTGGAAAAATATCATCTTATCCAAACAATTTCAACAATCAAATAAATAAAAAATTTTTAACCTTCCATTATTCATCATTGATAAACAGATTAGATCAACAATAAAATGTTCAAATCATTTGAAAATCTGTTCAGCCTGATTAACAACGAGTGAATTTCCAATCACTTTCAACAGATTTCTTCTCATTCACAGATTAATTGATTTCAAGTTATCAATTGAAGTTATAAAATTGAAAGGTTGAATTTTAAATTCAAGTTCATTGTGCAAATTTACCTGAATTTGATGACATTCGGATGGCAGAGATGTCTGAGGTGTCGAATGTTGGTTTCGCCGATGTGTTGCAACTTTTTCACGGCCACCGATTCGCCGTTGAAGCGTCCGAGAAAAACCGCACCCTGCGAACCGGCGCCCAACCACTGCAGATCGGTGATGCTTTCGAACGGCACTTCCCAGTCGTCGGCAGCGGCCTGCTTGTTCGAGCCAACCGCTTTGGCCGTCTGGACAGCGGCCGTCGGCGCCGTCGTCGGCTGGCATTGTTTCAATTTCTGCGGCGTCACGGCCCACTCTTTGCCGATCATGTTCCACACTGGTCGCAAACAGCCCCAAAACCCTTGCCACCAGAGGTCCAATCTCGGACCAGACGACGGCGACTGACCATCCTGACAGACAGTGTCGAGACGTTTCACACCGACGCCGGAACCGATGTGGACGCCCGTCGACCGACGTCTGACCGAAGTGGCCACGGCTGTGGCATAGTCGACGCCGTCGCCGCAACTGACCGTCGCCCGGCGGGCCGACGTACGCGCCGGCGGCGGCGGCAACTTGTTCGGCAACGACTGTGTGCGAAGATGGCACAACTCTTCAACGTCCAACAATGACCGTGGTGCCATAGTTTCCATCGGGCTGTTGGCTGTTTATCAGGCAAAAAAAGAAAACAAACAAACAAATCAGTTCGGTACAGTACAGTGTAGTACAGTATACTCGTCTGTCCGTTAAAAAAATGTAAGAATAAAAGAAAACGTCAAAGCAGGCAGAAGATGAAGAAGAAGAAGAACAGACCAAACTAACGAACGAACGAACGAGCAAAAGACCGACATGAACAAACTACGCTTCACTGTTGCGCGTGTGGTTGTGGTGCTTTTATCGATCGCGTCGACGAGCTCTGCTTGTGTACGTTAAACGACGACAGACGAGACGTCGGCGATCATCGTACGCTCAAATAGCTTGACTGAATGTTCAGAACTAACAATCACCTACACCAGCTCTTCGTGTGGAAAAATGTGAATATGTAAATTTGCTTATAAATTAAGCAATCGAATAGTGAAATTAATAATAAAACTAATTGACGCTTCAACTGTTCAACGGCCCGAACAAACAGCTCGTCAAATTGCAAACAACGCCCGACTAATTGTGGCAACAAGTTGACCAATCGTACGCACTACTGTTTTCAAAACTGACATCGCCACGTCACCGATCATCACTGATTGTCAACAATCTCTACTGTAAAATTGCCATTTCTAACGAAGTGGAAAAAAATGTTTTTTTATTTTTTCTTTCTTTTCAAAACTCATACTGTAACATTTTCGAACGATTACTGTACTTGATCACAAAAACAATATTAATTCATTAAAAAACTGCATCTATTTATTAATTAAAATAAAAATTTTAATTTAAAATAAATTATTTTTTACAAATTGAAACTTCTACACGCTATAAAACACTTTTCTCTCTCCCACTCACTCTCACTGCATGCGATTGAGCAAAAGTTGAACATCATCAAACTTAATTGCTTGCAAATAATTGAAACAATCAATAAAACAAAGCATACACTTTTTTCGTACCATTCTTATGAGAATCACTTTTTTCTCAAATTTTGACAAACGCACGACTACTGACTTACACTTACGACTGTACAGTCGGTTCGATTGCATTTCTTTCCATTTTTACTTCACATTAATCTGTTCATTCTTGATTATCATGCATATTGTACATTTATTTGTTTATTTATTTATTTATTTATATTGTTTATTGCAGTATTAATTTTACCATTTCAAACAACAAATACGAGTTAGCAACTTCTTCAAAGATTGCATATTGAGTAATTTATTCAAAACTTGAAACGTCAAAAATTCTCCATCTACACAATGATCATTCTTTTTATCAGACAGACAAAATGAATATATGAAAATAAACTCTTTTCAAGTCTAAAAAACAAATCATGGGACAAAACAACCATTTACCCATTTTTAATGCATATTCACTTTTTTTTCAAACAATTTCAATTTAAGTAAATAAGCAAAATATTATAATTGAAAAACAATTAAAAGTGTTCATCGTCTAAATTGATGGTCAGCTTGGATTCGTCATCCAACACTTGATGGCGTCGTTTTCTTCCTGCAGCAGCCCTTTCCATTATCCTCTTGTCTGGGACAACTGCTGAACAAAATTTATAAAATATTAACAAAATTGTAAAAATGGAAAAATAAAATTACTTGCAGCGTGAATTTTCGCCAGCACTGGACCAGTAAAGTTCGGCAAATTGCAACCTCTTGCTGCATAGATCACATCTTCGGCTTTGATTACTCGACGACTGTCTTTCAGTGTTATTTCTAATGCTCTAAATGAGTAGATATTCTTTTACACATACATAAATAAATGACAAAATTCAAAAAACAAACAAACAAGCAAATTTACTTCGACGTGCAAAACAGGATAAATACAGTTGCCGCCCGACTAATTGCAGTTGTGGCTTCTTCGGAAAACTGCACACCAATTTGCTGTTATTAATTAAACATATTTTTATTACTCTGTTGATAACATTCTTTCAATACTATCATTTCTCTGTTTAATTTCAACACCGCATTTAATTGCACAAGACATGACAGTTCAACTGCAAGCAATCTGTTCATTCAGACAACATCATCTTATTTATCAAACCGATAAAGATCTTTCTTGATTCAATATTATTATTATTACTTTTCGGCTGATCACAATAAATCACAATCAACCATTTCACATCATCAATTTTTGAAAATACCAACCTCATTATTTACATAAACACAACTTTTATTTGAAACAAAATCAACAATAAACAACATTTTATCATAAAAATATGTATTGAATTATAAATTAAAATTTATTTTTTACAAAATTACAGCGATTTTCATCTAAATACCGTATCAACGTACACAACGTATTGTTTACATCCAACAAAGCATTTCTAATTTACCTGATGTTGAATTAATTTTTCAATTGCACTATTAGGTAGATTTAGATCATCCAAATGCTGAGCCATCATTTTCTCACCGGACAGTAAGTTCCATCCAATAAACAGATATATACCGTATAACGCATACTGTAATGCGTTCAGGGAACTATGAACATAAAAATATATTGTTGCTTAAGTGTCACTTTTTTCTACTCAGTCTATTTCAAATGAATAAATTGACATTTTTTTAAATTTATTATTGTGTATAATGCAAAATTAAATCATATATACAAAATAGACGTGTCGAAAAAAATTATTTTACACATGGATGTTTACTTTATAAATTTTTAGTTAATAAATTTATTAAATAATTTAAACTATTTATTTAAGATAAAATCATACACATTTCTCCACATGCATTACATTATACAACACAACTGTTGATAATATGCTACAAGTGAACAGAAGATCGTTATGCTTTTATTGTACTTTCGAAACAACTGAGAAACTGTTTAACGATTGATCAAACAATAGTTCGATCTAAAACTTTTGCCAGCACGTAAATCAATATTTCGTACCGCTGCATTAAAATACAAGCAACAAAGCTGAGCAGAAATAAAATGACAATAATTGGTCTTCTCAGTGAATGAATGACAAGATAACAGATGTGAATAATGACAAAAAATTCAAATTTCAGACAATGAAAAATTGAATCGATCGTTCACTTTCAACTGAACGACTCTGCAGCCATCATTGCCTTTTTGCGTTGCTAAGGCTGCTGTCAGAATAATTCGCTTCCGACAAGCCGGACGTCGCTTTTTGCCAAGCTTGTCCAAGCTTGGTGCAAAAGTACATGGCAAAGACATGCACTTGCAAAGCAATGGTGAAGAAGATGTACCGAATGACAACCACTGGGAAATCGTAAAACAACTCCTCGGCTCTGCCATGCTTCGTATATGTGATCAATTCGTTCAAATTCAGACCAGCGCCAATGGCAATTGGAAATAAGCCACAAATCAAGAAAAGAAAATAAGCTTTCAGTATAGCTGAACTGTCGTTTCTTTGCATCGCATCAACAGTTATCCAGCTTGGTATGAAACTAAAAATCCACCAATATTCCCAAAAGTCAGGTTGAGGTATCTGTATAGACGAGACGAAATGTAACGTCAAATCGAACCAACGCAATGCATATATAGAAAGCTTTGCCCAAATAAGAAACAACAACAATGCATGAAGACTGAGCGTCACTTTCATACGATACTTGTTTAGTACGCTAAAAATTAAAATATTTTGTAAAATTATAAACAAAAATTAAATTACCTGTCACGGTAGTGGGTAGCAACTTTTTGACGATGCCGAAAATCGGAACCATCGCTTCCAACTGCTCGAGGTCCGAAACGTGATGACATCTGAAAGTGAGCAAAGCTAAACTTTAACAAATTAACAATCATCTTTCATTTAAATTCTGTGTCTTCCTGTTTATGATGCAACCAATATTCAAAACTGTTTTATATAAATAATCAAGAATTAAAAAGTCAAACGTATTTAAAGTTAAATTATAACATTTTCCGCCTTTCATGATATCATTAAAGCAGTATATTTGCACAGAAATTTAATGAAGCGTCTTATTTTCAATTTGTGGATAATCATTTAAGAAAACAGCACATTCACAATTTTACGTGCACTTTATTCAATTCATAGAAAATGATGAATTCAGTAATAATGAATAATGAAAATCTAAGTTTTGTCATGAAATAATTTACATAAAAATAACAATAAAGATTGCTTGAATCAGGTAAAAATTATATATACATAATCAGATAAACTTCACAATAAACTTTTAATTTATATGAATATTTTTCCAAAAAGGAAATTAATTACATATGACAGCCTTTACGCTTTCAAAGACAAAAACAGATTAAAATGTGGTTAAAATTTTAGATAAATAAATAAAAATAACTTTTCAGCCTTATAATTGCATAAAAAATTATTTAACTTACATAGTAAAATTTTCAGAAGAAGAAAATTTATGTCAAGATTAGAATAAATTTACAATAAACAATCACTATACAGCTTGCAACACATTAATACAGTAATATTATTGATAGTAAAGTAAACTTATTATTATTATTATTATTATTATTATGAATTCCGTTTGAAGCACTTTTAAAAGATGAAAAATTTTAATTTTTAGATTTTAATTTTAAATATTAAAAATATTGTAAAAATTTGTTTTATGCAAACTGTACTTGAAGACTATCGAATAAGTTATATAGGTAGATAACTATGTGATGTGTTTATATAATTATGTAAGTGAGGGAATGTTTTATAAAAATTTTATAAATTTACTTAAAAAGTATATATGACTTATTATTGATAAATGATTTATGTTTTCAAATAAATTATACAACATTTATGATCTTAGTATTACAGCTATATTAACACAAGTGTGTGTGTGTGTGTGTGTGTGTGTGCGTGCGTGTGCGCGCGCTTAGTATGTGTGGGTGGTTGTGTATGCTAAAACTGATGTGAATCATATTGACAAGTTTAGCTATTTCAACAACAAATTAAAAGATGAAATTGAGTACAAATGCTAAAAGCTGGAAAAGCAAAAGCCAAAGTGAATGCACAATAAATGTTTACCATTTGGAAAGTCAGTTGAAGTTATTACTCAGTAAAAGAAGTCGAGGATTTCTTAAACAGAAATGTAAATAAAATAAATTACCTCTACCGTTTTTCCGTCTAAAGCATCAGTTTCATCTTGATATTTTCATTGTATTTGCACTTCAACTGTCCAGCTTTACCTGACTCATCAATTAGACGTCACGAAAAGATTCCATGCACAAACATGCATTTCACGTTTGTTAGATTTCTCATATCTAGTTTGAAATAAGTTTTAAATATTAGCAAAGTTAATCTATTTTATTTTTATCAACTTTTAAAATAATATTCGATATAACAACTATACATAATCTGTTTTAGAACTGTAGTACAATATAGTATAATGAAATGAAATTAACTTAAATGTTTTTTGTTTGAAAGAAGATCTAGTATTAAAATTTAAGATTATTTAAACTAGAATAATTTAAATTTATGTTAAAGTTGATATATCTTTTAGAAAAATAAACAGTAAGTAGCCAAAAAAAAATTTATTTTGAAAGCAGTTGCAAAATTAATTCTTTTGATGAAGCAGTGAAAAGCAGAGGTCAGCTAGTTGATATCAGCACCAGTATTGATGTCTAGTTTTGCAAATTAGAAACTTTCTGCTGTTTGAACACGTACGGGTTGTTTGCTTCGTTTGTCGACTCCAAGTTTTGCAAAAGCGTTAAAGTGATTACGTTGAAGAACAGAAAAATTTGTTCAAGCGGATATGACGATTTTTTACAAATGGATCTTCCTGTTAGTCATTCAACAGTTTTGCAAATCACTTTTTGGTAAATTTTCAAAAATGCATATTAATTGTTTTAATATTATATATAAATTATAATATTTTTATTATGTAAGTATACCTTTTTGATGAAAAATTGTTTTCTCTGTTTTTTACCTTTGTGTTTTGAATGATATTAAGTTATTGATCATGCAGATTTAAAAAAATATCATGTTACAAAATTCTGCATCATTACTGTGAAGGTTACAAGGTTACAAGTTACTGTGAATTTACAGCTTTACAAATTCATTCTGTTTTTTGATAAAAAAATGAAATAAATAAAAAAGCAGAAATGAAATATTTTTAATTGAAAAATAAATATGCTTCTTTAAAAATATAAAATACTCTATATATACATTGTTATTTATGATTTAGCTTGTCCAATTGACACTATGCCACATCTGGTTAATGGTATAGCGCAAGAATGCGTTCCTGGAATAGTTAAAAGTTGTCCCAAAGATTACATTTGCTATTATGACAGTGTTGATGATCGTTACATTTGCTGCGGCCGTAGTCCTGGTATGAGTTTGATATATTGTAAATGAAATGAATATTTAATTCGCTTTTAGCTTATTGCAATTTGGGAAAGTCATCACTGCTTGCTAGAATTGAAAATCCAAAGCAGTGCACAACAGATGCAGATTGCGTCTCACCATTGACATGTCAAGCTGGTGCTTGTTGTATTGCTGGTGAAAGAATTGAACCACCACCTAACGGTTGCCCATGGGGAACAAGGCCATTGATAGATCAGCATAAACAGCTCGTGAGATGTGTTCCAGGTTTATCGGATAGTTGTCCTGAGGACACAATTTGTTATTTTGACAATGTAGAAAATTCACATCGTTGCTGTGGTAAAGATCCAGGTAATAAATAATTTATGAATTATTATCTTTTTTAGAACATGTTTATTAATTTAGGAGAAGGATGTCCGAGTGGATCTAAGCCCTTCAAATTGAACAATCAGTTAGTGAAATGCATTCCAGGTGATCCATCTCACCAATGCCCTGGAAAGTCAATTTGTCATTGGAGCTATTTGACTGATCGATTTCAATGTTGTCAACAAGATAATGGTAAGTAATTTTACTTCATAATTGGATTTTGCTTAGCTGGATTTGTCAAAGGTTGCCCAAGCAATATGCATCCATCATATGGTGATGGAGATTTGCCACGATTATGTCAAAAAAACAAGCTCGGCCAGTGTCCACCTTTTTCTAGCTGCCATTTTAATTTTTGGATTGCAGCTTATCAATGCTGCCAACATGATGTCGGTATATGCTTTTTCACTTTTGCTAGAAGCTTTTCGAGAACACAGAAACGGATTAATCAATCAATTAATTAATAAAACAAATGAATTTTGTTAGCTGAATGGCAAGCGTAATTTAGATGAAAAATTAACAATGAGCACGGTTCCATCGCAAAAAAGCTTAAAATGGAGTAGATGCTTGCAATCATCAGGCCGATTTCTACCGCTTGTTTTCAGTTTGCCATATTTCTATTGGCTTTGTAGTCGTCTGTCGATTAATTTAGGTAACCTTAGACCTTTGACCAAACGGTTTTCCAACAACTTTTTGCATGAAATGCTAAACATCTATTCTTAAATGTATTTTCCTTTTTGTAACTTTTCTATTCCCTTTTTTGTGGCACTTGGAGGCATTCAAACGTTTAAGGTATTATTTTTAAAACATGCACGAAGATTTCTTTCTTTATTTTTTGATTTAATCTTTGATATTAAAAAATTAGTTTAAATTTAAATATATGCATGGTTTTCTCTGCTTTGGCTATCAATGAATGATATAACAAAGTTTAAGCAATAAAAATTTGTCAAATTAGTTAGAGCTTTTTTGTACATTTATTGAACTTGACTGCTCTCTTATCAAATTATATAAAATACACAATATTTATTTATTTTAATATTTATATTTTTCATTAATATTGACCAACAATTCAAACATGTTTTATTTGAATTCCTTTGTCAGTTAAACTTATGAAATTATAATTAATAAAATTAATTGAAAAGCATTTTTAATTAAATTGCAGAAATAATAAAATAAAAAAGAATTATTACAATGCTTTGATAGTGAATAATTTTAGGCAGATGTCCCCCTAACCAAGTTGCCTTCGTAGATCCTGTTACAGGTTCTCAACGCACTTGCTCTGCTACACAGCCATTTGAATGCCCAGCTGAGTACTCCTGCAATGCTCAATTAGATACCACTCTTGGACTTTGCTGCGGACCTGCTGGTCAATGTCCACATGGAATGGCACATGCTGATTCCACACCAGTAAGTTGCAGTCCTACTGCTGGTGTGCAAACGTGTCCACAGTCTTCTACTTGTATGAAAGCCATAGGTGGAACATCAAATCAGTATCTTTGTTGCAAAATAGCATTTCCAACAGGAAGTATACAATGTCCTACTGGATTTACGCTAGAAGATGGAACAGTGAAAGAATGTACGCCAACGTACTCAAGTTGTAAACTGACATCAAGTTGTTTAGCCGTACCTGGCCGGCCAGGGGTGCACGTGTGCTGCCAGTTGACGAGCTCTTTCCAAAATCTCCAATGTCCGCCTTTCTTTCAACTGCCACAAGGGCGCATAATTACTTGCAATCCATCTGCACCAATGTGTCCTTCTCCTTCTATATGCATGGAATCACCTGGAACAATGCAACGTATATATCTCTGCTGTGAAGCAGTTCAGCAAATTAGTACCTTCAACCACTGCCCCAAAGGATTCATGCTAGAAGATGGACAAGTTAAAGAATGCAAGCCTGCAGCAGTTGCGTGCCGATCAGGATCCTATTGCCTTGTTTCTGTCCTCAATCCAGCAGTGCATGTCTGTTGCACACCCGCAACATCTGCTGAACAATGTCCAGCTAATCTCAGGCTTCAGTCTGGCATTGCGGTTTCATGCATGCCTGGAGTGGTTGGAACATGCATTCCCGGCGCTTACTGTCTCCTGTCCACTTCTGGAAAAGGAACATTTCTTTGTTGCGTCGGTCAGGCACATTTTACATGTCCAGTTGACTGGAAACTTGAATCTGGCATAATTAAAGCTTGCAACCCAACTAATGTTGCAACCTGTGCCGTTGGAAGTAGCTGCCTTCCAACACCTATGCATCCAGATGTGAGAATTTGCTGTAAAAGATCCAGTCCAGTATTGAATCGTTTACACTGCCCGCAGCAGCTCAGCGCTTATTTAATAGCAGGAAAACATGTATTATGCACTGACAATGCCCTTGTTTGCCCAATTGGAACTGCTTGTTTGGCAACTATGGAGGATCCAATGTCAAGAATTTGTTGCTACACTATCGCCTTAACTTGCTTAAGTCCAGGGAGGCCATATTTAATTGGCTCTGAGCCAATGCACTGCGATCCATCTACTTCAGCGGCTTGCCCGAGCGGGTTTGTATGTCAAGCGGCTGCCAATGCACCAAACATTCATATTTGCTGCTCTTCAGCAACTTATGCATGTCCAAAAGATGGAAAGCCGTATACTTTAGCTGGAACTGTTGTCCAGTGCTCACCGACTACTCCAGGTTCATGTCCTTTAAAATACAAGTGTGTAGCTGCTGTCAACGCACCGACAGTGCGCATATGTTGCCCAATCAGTATGACAGTGCATCAGTGTCCAGCTAGGTTTGAACCAGTGTTGACTGCGTTTGGATTAAATGTATTTTGCGACAGAACCGGCGCCGGTTGCCCATCGCAAAGCCAATGTCTGCCTAGCGTCGGCGATCCATTAGTTGGCATATGCTGCCGGCCTAGTACTGGAGACGCTTTCTGCCCACCTGGAACATCTCCACTTTATTTGAATGGTCAACCTCAATTCTGTTTAGGACCTGAAAGCTCCTGTCCATCTCCTGGTTATCGATGCGTGGCGTCGCCATTTTTGATAGGCCAGTTTATTTGCTGTAGTGATGGAACGCCGTCACTACAAGAACAATGCGCATCTGGTCGACCTGCATACAGGCAGTCAATGAATGTTCCATTTTATTGTGATCCAACACTTCGTCAATGTCCAGCAGAGTATGACTGCGAACCGTCGACCAAGCCGCATCTATTTTTATGCTGCCTCAGGCAAGCTTGGGCATGTCAAAGTGGACGAATTCCTTATCCTACAAGAGAACAACCGCAAATGTGCAGTATGAATGCCCCTTCAACGTGCCCAGCAGGTACAGCATGTGAACCATCCACAATACCCTCTCAATACATTTGTTGTCAAATAGATCATCTGCCAAATTGTCCCAAAGGATGGGTAGCATATTTACAAGACGGGAAATCACCAATGCTATGCAGTTCACCGTCTGATAAATCTTGTTTGGCGGGGTATATGTGCCTTGCGTCAGATAAGCATGGGATTTTCATCTGTTGTAAAGGTAGTGCAGCTCTTGGATGTTTAAGTGGGGTATCACCATATTTATTACCGACTGGTCAGCCACAGATTTGCACAGCACAGAATCCTCAGTGTCCAAACGGATATTCTTGTCAAGCATCCACGCTGCCTAATATGCAAATCTGCTGCGCTACTTCAAAAGTTCCTTGTCCGGATGGAAGTGAACCCTGGGAACAGAATGGACTGCTGTACATTTGTGGAATGAACAGACCGTGTCCGGCTGGATACGGATGTGTACAGAGCCATGCTGGGTCCGGACAGATGATATGCTGCCGTCAGGTAGGCCAAGATGTATGTGGACCTGGTCAACAGCCCTACAAAAGAGAAGGTGTGCCACAACATTGTGATATTCACTCTCCAGCATGTCCGAGCGGTTATAACTGTCAGCGTGGACAATCAGAAGTTAACATATATTATTGTTGTCAGGCAGCAATGTGTGCAACAGGCTCTACTTTACTAAATACTGATGGACAACCACGATACTGTAATCCATCTTATTCAACATGCCCATCAGGTGCTTTTTGTCAAGAATCTGTTAATTTGAGAGGAAACTATATCTGTTGCATGCCGAGTGGTGGTGTATTGCATCTTTGTCAATGCATCGGACGAATCACTTACTTTGATTCAGGAACACCAAAATTATGCACGTCAAGTGCTGCATGCCCAGTGGGATATGAAGTAAGTGCACGCTAAATCAGTAGGAAAAAATTTAATGAAGTTTTAACAAATTGTAAGCATAATATAAAATCCTTACATGAATCATGGATTTTGCCTGTTCAAAGTATTTTGATAATTGGTTTTAACTTAAAGCATCACGTTAACATATGATGCTAAAATACAGTATGTATAAAATAAAGTATGTACGCACAATACTGTAATTACGATGATTTCAATCATTTTTAAAAACCAGAAAGCATTTTTAAAATGTTAAATTTTAAATGAAATAAATTATTATTTTAGTGTTCATCAATGACAACAACTGGTCAAAGTGTCTGTTGCTCTAGTCAAGTGAAGCCGACAAATGGTAATCTTTGTCCTCAAGGTGATCCCTACAAAGATCCCATAACAAAGCAGTATCATTATTGCTCAAGGACTAACTATGCATGTCCACCAGGATTTGTATGTAATCAGATGGCTCAGATAGGATCTACAGGTGAGCAATACATCTGCTGTTCAGCTAAGGCTACCTGCCAACCTGGATGGTTACCGCATATTAATCGATTGACCAATCAACCTCTCCGCTGCTCTCCAACAGAATTAAATCCATGTGGTGCACCGGGATTGCCGTACAAGTGTCAACAATCGACCGTACCTGGTGAATACATATGTTGCATTGAATCTAAAATTGCCATGTCACTAGGCAAAAGCGCTGAAATTACAAGTAACCCGATAACTTTGTTTTCCAACCAGACTGTTACAAAATAAGAAGCACTGTAAATACTAAAGAAGCAAACCATCCTAAGGAACCTGTTCACCGTTATCCGTCATATTGTATAATGGAAAATTTCATATTTGTTAAACAACACAGCTATTGTTTGAAAAATTTAGCGAAAACAATTTAATAGCATAAAATGATGTTGCATAAGACTGTTCAAAACGACAGAAAATGGCAAAGAGTTGCTTTACACACTTTAAAGTAAGATTCAAGAACAATGCATCAGCAAAAAATAGCTTCATCATATTCACCTTGCAAAAAATGGTTAATAATTGTGTATTCATTAAAAATACACATATGCAATTCAGTATGCACGATAAACCTATTCCAATAAACATATTGCAAAATATCAATTAAATGCTGGTCGTTTTATAGTAACAAAAATGTGAAAAAAGAAACAGCGCTGCAGTAAATAATTTGTTCATATATCACGACAATCAATATAAACAAACGAATGTTAACAAATGAAAAAAAGAACAATATTCTAATAAGTTCAATTATTGGCAAACAAATCTTAACCTAACAAATTAAATTAGTACAGCAAGAAAGACTGAAAGTAATAACCAAGCACCCGGCGGTATTTTACAATTACACATATGAAAAATGAAATGTTGCTAAACTGAAACAATTGAATACTGACAAACGATAGAATTGGATGGGAAAACTTCATAGATGTTTGGTCTTCTTGGGAGGAGGGGAGCCGACAGATTGGCTAGAACTTTCTGAAGACCAGTCAGTCTCACAGCTGCATCCCATCAAGCAGGAATTGGAATCAGCCATCTCCGGTATAAAAGTACAACCCGCTTGAGTGACTCTATTCGATTTTCTGCGGCCAACATGATTACCACTTGCCACAGTGTTAGACGAAAGATCCGCAGGACGAAGACATGCTTCGGCAGCTGCTTCGTCATTTGACGTTGAAAAAGATGATGCAAATGATGTACACGTGAACATTGAAGGTGATACAACACCTGTATTAGTGTTGCTGCCAGAATTTGAAGATGCAATGCAAGTTGTGGATGTTGACTGATTACTGTTGAAAAAGTTCAAAAATTGATCCGACACTGAAAGTAAAAATCCCATAAAAAACGTGCATACATAAAATCTAAAAGCTTATTTTTAATTACGAAGAAAATTAAAAACATTTGCTTCAAAGAGCAGCTATTAGCTATATGAAACAAAATCTTTAAAAGCATAAATAATTCTCCACTGCTATAAGTTGAATGGCATTAAAAATGAATAGCAACTCATTCAATTGATCTATATCAGATTTTCTTTTGTTTCCTCTTTCTTAATTGAGCACTTAAAAAAGCAGGATAATTTTCATACCATCTTTTAAAAGAATGCTAGATTCGTCACTATTGGGATTGGAGAACATCGACTGCATTAAATATGCCAATTCAGGTCCGGCTTCTTCGAACAAAAGCCGCGGTGGTATTGGTGTCGAACGCGGTGTCTGTTTGGGAGTTGTCAACGGACTGCAGAATAAATAGCTAGTTGGGGAAATGAAACCAGGAGCAAAATTTGATGGACTGATTGACTGAAATAAGCAGCATAATAATAAATTGAAATAACTTTGAAATAAAACTTGCAATTAACAATAAACTAAATCTATTCATAACTGATCAACAGCTTTAACAATACAAACTGCATACATATACATGCTTGACATTTTAAATTTAACAAATTTTTCGTCAACGTTTATTTGCATTTATTTATAAATTAATATACCTGATGACTTGAGAAAACTACATTGCTCAATGCAGGCCACTGTGCAGAGGAGGACAAAGAAGAAGCATTGTTAGCATCCAAGCTAGCAGACATGGTCACCGCAGTTGGATGACAGTTAACCAATGACATCGGTGATGCAGTTGCACTGAACAGCTCTGATGTAGGTGTTATCGGTCCAAGTATCGGCTGGAAAGGTCTGCATAATTTAGTGAAATTGAAAGATCCGGAGGTAGGAAAAGGTCTAATGCTATCATCCGAATCTGAACTTTTAAATGACACGTCTTTATCAGGCTATTGAAAAAAAGTATATATGTATACATATAATTCATGTAATGCGTGTTGTGAATTAAGATGATGAAATGCACATAACAATTTACATACCGAACATGAGTCCCCATTGAACAACTGAACCAGTTCGTTACAGGCTACATCTCGATTTTCTAAAGCAACGCCTTTGGATGAACCCATGTATGAGGTACGACTGTAACCGTTTAAAGCGGAATGCATGGCTATGGAAGTAAATCCTAAATAGAATCAATCATCACAAAATAAAAAATATAAAACTGGACGAGTAATTATAAATTCAAGCAGAGAAAATGAAATAAATTTTACCGTGTTTGTCAGCATGAGCTGCTGCCACTTTGCTTATAGTTTCTCTTAAAGATGACTGAGGTGAAGGTGACAATGTTCGTTCGTCGTCGCGGTCGTTGTCAGCTGCTTTCACACTGACCACCGGCTTGTCAGATGGCATTTCATCAACAGGCTTTTGCAAGCGTTGCTTGTTCCGCCTGGTCAACTTGGGAAGTAGCTGCTTCGGATTGGCCAAATCCGACCCGTGTGCTTGGAAATGAGAAGAAGAAATTTCCCGATTCGGAGAAACGTAATGCTCTTGAGAGATGTAAAATTTAGAAAACAAACAAACAAAATAATAGCCATACTTGAATCTACACTGCCAGTGTTCCATTTATGATTCACGCATGATCTCGAACAATTATTCATCATTGATGGATGGGTGACCATAAATATTTCATCTTTCAAACTGTCTAAGCTGTCTGTTGAAGAATTTCTTGAAAATTTCAAGCTCACTTCGCTGAGCTGAAATAAAATAATACAATAAATTATATTGCAATTATTGAAAATGTGAAGAGCAACAATTTCACTAACGTCTGAATCATTCTGAGAACTTTTAGGACCAACTGACAATGTTGGACTGGAATTGGACATGGACAGCAGACTTTCCGGAGCCGTGTCGTCTGCACTTCCAAATGCACCGTCTACTTTGGACCCTTCTGATTCCACCGGGATTGATATATGCAACTCGGACGTCGGTGAACAACAATCGCAAGATGGAGTATCCGCTTTCACAAAATTCGGGGGTACAACAACCTGACCATTGATAATCGTTATAATTGAGGCTGAAATATGCAAAAGAAAAAAAATCAAACAAACATCAATTGCGAAAATTGTTTAAAAATTACAACTCCGACTGGCATATACAAATGAGATTAAAAAAATAAATCAAAACTTCAATAATTCAGCAAATTCCAAATATCCGAAACAAAACGGAAAACTATATGTTCAGGTGAAATTTAATAAAAAAGAAACAATAGATAAATAATAATAAAAACAACGTCCAAGGCATATTTCTGCAAAAACTATAAATACATTGTTGAGAGAGTTAAATTTAAAGAAAAAAAAAAGAAAACTAACCTAAAGACCTGATATTGTTAACATGCCAGTTTGTAAAAGGGTCTCAAAAATCTAATTTGCAAAATAATAAAGCCAAACAAAAAGCCGACCAATGCTTTTAAATTTTCTCAGACTAGATTACATGGATGAAATATTGCTTCGTGCAATAATCAAAACCAATCATCATACACTTCATGCCTACAATACATTCTACGCACATTTAAAAAAAGCAAAACAGAATAAAACATGGTTTTCACTGTGCATAGAACTTAATGCAAAAAAGAGAAAATGTCTTCATGCAAAAGAAAACATATACGTACGTTTGGTTAAAGTTTTCAATTCGTATGCAGTAAAAACACCCGTGCCCCATACGCCTTCGTTATTCAAGCACATATCTAAAAGAAAGAAAAAAAAGATATATATATATATATATATATATATAATATATATAAACTATAACACCACCTTCATCATCATCATCATCATCATCAACTTCATCTTCTTCTTTAACGTCTTTTTCACGTAGTTGCAACGTGCCAGTAGTATCAGGATCGTTTGTGCGGATGAAGTTGGCCAAAAACAAATCCAATTCGCGAACAGCAATACAAATATGATACGGATTGACACATAAAGCCGGATGAAAGCAATCGGATATTTTCTCCAAACGTTCACTGTCCGTACTTTCCAACGGAATACCCTGAAAACAGTTCAGCTCAATTCAAACATCATTCAAGCATTGCATTTTGAATATCCATCTTACCTTGAACAAAATTACCATTACCAAATCAAGACGCCAAACTTTATCCGCCTGACCAAGACAATCAATGCGGCGCATTTTACCCCTCTGGTCAGGATTCGAGACAATACAAACTGCCGGTCGGCTACCTGTAATCGAATGAACAAAACTTTCCCTACAATGCGGATGTATATCTTTGCGAAGTTTGAACAGCAGTCGACTAGCCCAACGTTGCTTAACCTCAGGCTTTTCATTCTAAAATAAAGTTGAAGACAAACAATAATTTACCAAACACTGCATGCACAACGCATTTCAACACTACCATAAGCCGCTCTTTAATGTCCTTTTCTTCATCAATTGGTAACTTTTTCACATTTCGAATTTTATGCCACTTTCGTTTCGCCGACTGTAAATTGAACCACACGTAAGCAAATTCTTTGACGTAAGGTAGCAGTGCTTCAACAAACTGATGACTATCCGCATCCTGTTGTACAAAATTAAAAATTCTCACGCAACGCAACAATTTAATAAAGTCATAAATTATCAATGTTCACAGCATGCGGCCGTCAATCATTGTTAAATGATAAACAATGCTGAACATGTTTAAACAATTGCCCCGATTTACAAAATTAATATTTACCTCTATTAAACATTTATTAAAGCTGACTTATTACACCTCATTTAATTGATATGCACTGGAACTGTTGAATACATGCAATTTACAATTCAACAAATGCAAGTTGGAAACAGCAGTAGTAGACAATAATACAATTCCTTTAGTAAAATACACCAAAAATTAAATGCCTTTCAAATCTATCGACAATCAACAATTTATACATTTATTTTATAATATTAACATGCAAATAAACATGCTTTAAATAATAACTGAAATTATCTTCAATACTCTGCTACTGAACAATTCTTTCATGTCAAACTAGAAAATCCAATATTCTATATAACATGCAAATGCTCCTTTGCATAAGCATAAAATTCCAAAAGCAACTAATAAATTAAAACAAATAAAAGAAAACAAAAATTAAACGAATGCTAATCCCGCTCGCAATTACCATAGACATTCATAAAATATCATTCAAGAGCAAACAACTGAAAGCATCTCATTTAAGCAAAATAAAAAAGATTTTGCATTAAAAATTATTGGAAAAATTAAAATTGCCCTACATCAATAATTTTTTCCCCCATAAATTAATGCTTATATAATTTGTGCTTCGCTCATGAATACATACATTGTTTCTTGTGTATAAAGACAATCCAAGCAAATACAGTTACAAAATATTCTACCTAACCATATATTAAAAGTTATTGTGAATTATGCTTGCAACGCACTGCGAACATTAAAATCCTTAAACGTTTGTTTTACGTTCTAGCGTTCTACTCAGAATGCAAAACAGTAACGTAAAATGCAAGTTTTGCGTAAATATTTACATTAACTATGACTAATAAATCATCTGAGAAAAGTAAATTTCGAACATACATCGCTTCACTGATTACATTTCCTTTTCAAACTGCTTGCTCAAATACATTATGCACAAAAGCATTTTTAAAATAAACAAAGCTGAAAATTCAACCAATTTATAACATTAGACCATATGCAACTTATTTTTTACTTGTGCAACAAATTCATTTAAATAAAAATTTTCAATCATTTCCACTCACAAAAGTATACTTTCAATGCTCACTCGTTTAAATATTGCACATAATGTAACTTTATTGTGCATACAATATTTAACTTTCAACTGATAAAAATCGACAGTTTTTCTATCTTCTGTGCGCAATATTTCACATGGCATTAAACGTTAAAATGAAGCAATATTCTTTACAAAAAACTTAATTTTAAACATTCAGTTCAATAATTCAATAATTTAACTTAATTAAAAACTGAATTTTATAGCAAAACAATAGCATATTTATATAAACCATTAAAAAGAAACTGCCGCAAAATAAAAGCAAACTTACAACAAAAGGTTTGCTCATCTCACCATTCGTTATTGACAGTAATTAAATGCAAACCGGAATTGCCGGTAATATAATCAGCTTCTTTCATTAAGCAATACGCAATTCTCATACAATCATGCATCCGCATTCGGCTGTTTCTTCTAAAAACAGTTGCAAAATACTTGCAAGCATTTAGAAATTACATACAGTATGGCATTAGGTATTGAAAGTTCGCTAATATAACTATGTTGCATGAATGATGTGANTTTCAATTTATTATTATGCTGCTTATTTCAGTCAATCAGTCCATCAAATTTTGCTCCTGGTTTCATTTCCCCAACTAGCTATTTATTCTGCAGTCCGTTGACAACTCCCAAACAGACACCGCGTTCGACACCAATACCACCGCGGCTTTTGTTCGAAGAAGCCGGACCTGAATTGGCATATTTAATGCAGTCGATGTTCTCCAATCCCAATAGTGACGAATCTAGCATTCTTTTAAAAGATGGTATGAAAATTATCCTGCTTTTTTAAGTGCTCAATTAAGAAAGAGGAAACAAAAGAAAATCTGATATAGATCAATTGAATGAGTTGCTATTCATTTTTAATGCCATTCAACTTATAGCAGTGGAGAATTATTTATGCTTTTAAAGATTTTGTTTCATATAGCTAATAGCTGCTCTTTGAAGCAAATGTTTTTAATTTTCTTCGTAATTAAAAATAAGCTTTTAGATTTTATGTATGCACGTTTTTTATGGGATTTTTACTTTCAGTGTCGGATCAATTTTTGAACTTTTTCAACAGTAATCAGTCAACATCCACAACTTGCATTGCATCTTCAAATTCTGGCAGCAACACTAATACAGGTGTTGTATCACCTTCAATGTTCACGTGTACATCATTTGCATCATCTTTTTCAACGTCAAATGACGAAGCAGCTGCCGAAGCATGTCTTCGTCCTGCGGATCTTTCGTCTAACACTGTGGCAAGTGGTAATCATGTTGGCCGCAGAAAATCGAATAGAGTCACTCAAGCGGGTTGTACTTTTATACCGGAGATGGCTGATTCCAATTCCTGCTTGATGGGATGCAGCTGTGAGACTGACTGGTCTTCAGAAAGTTCTAGCCAATCTGTCGGCTCCCCTCCTCCCAAGAAGACCAAACATCTATGAAGTTTTCCCATCCAATTCTATCGTTTGTCAGTATTCAATTGTTTCAGTTTAGCAACATTTCATTTTTCATATGTGTGATCATCATAGTATCTCTCTGATATTTAAATTAAACTGCTTTATAATACCAGGAAAGATAATGTTGTCATTAACAAAACAAAATAGAGATACAGCAGAAATTGACTGATCAGTGATGATAGCAACGTTATTAGTGATGGATAAATCCTTAAATTACGAACTTGGGGGCAGCAGCAATCATCATAGCTGCTTATCAGATCTGCGTGTAATAATTTAAAAAGCTTTGATCGTAAATTTCTGAAGAAATATTTGATTTTTTTTCTTAAAAGCATAACGATACAATAATGTTTTGCATTAAAGTATTTCATAGTCATTTGAAGAAGCGAATTTTGCTCGTTTATTTTTACAATTTTTTATTCAATCTATAAAAGAGATCAAAATAAACTTACGATGAAATAATTTATTGACAAAATACATTGGTTTTTATTAATTAATTATTGCACGGCACTCAGTTTTCTTACGACAGTTACTTTTGCTTATTATCACTATGATTACTGTTATTTGTCATTAAAAATACTGTTTTAATTAGAAAATTTTTGATATAATGCTTATCTAATGGTATTTTTTATTTTTATTAAACAGTCGTTCTGTGCACTATGGAAAATGAAAAACTTAGTCAATGTTGTGATTTTTATGGTTGAATTTAATTGCTTACTTATGGTTTTAGAACTGCTAAAATTTTCTTGAGTATTTTGGAAGAGATGTTGAATTTAAGCTTAATGACTACATAATCATAAAACTTCATTCAGTGCAATTATTGAAGAGTGACGAAGGCGCGTTTTCCTCTCATTGTCGATGCTGATAGACATCAGCATTTAAAGAATGGCCAGTTATTGCATCATAACATAAATTGATGTTATTCATAAAGATGCTTTAAACTAGGGATCTGAAGTTATTACTTTTATTGATTTTTATATTTACTTAAAATCTTAACTGACAATTGCTTTTCCAAACTTACGAAACTCTATCTGATTTCCGCCAGTGCTTGACGTAAAATACACTAAAAGTGTTGATCATAAAAAAGTGTTGATTCAAGAATATTTATATAATAATTTAAAAAGTGCGATATTTGTTTATAAAAAGCAAAATTTAATCAATAGATTTACTTTTAATTATTGCAAATAGAAAACACTGATTGATTACTTTTAAAAATTTACATAACGACAAAAGTTTGATTAAAATTTCTTTGCATCTATACACTAAACTGTAAGTCATATAATATCAATAGATAATTTAACGATATATATATATATATATATGTATATCTATAATGCTTTAATTTCTAGCAGTATATTTATAAATTCAATAATCATCTGCTAATTAACCATCACATTAGTAACTTGAGTTTTATTTTAGTATCTGCTAATTTCTGGCAAAATACTAAGCAACAATGTATTTCTGAATCTTTTTCTGAAAGAATATTTCAAATATAATTGAATCACTATTCATAACTACTAATGACATCAAAATCCATTCGTTTAAGGAAAACCTTTTAATGCAACTTATTTTTCTTTTATGCGTATTTGCTAAATAATGAGTGCTATTTTTCTTATTGTGCAAAATCTGCTAATATTTGGAGATGAACTATAAAATTGAAATTACTGAAAATTACTTAATTGCATAAGTACTATAATAGTTAAAATTTTGAAATCTGCACACTTTTACTTTATCATATTTTAATTTTCTTTCAAACTTTTAGCCGTTACATGGATAATTATTCTCAAAAGGAAAGG